>CM056059.1:173626893-173913605 GCA_029574335.1 Rana kukunoris | reverse complement strand
AACAAAGAGGAAGTAAAACCCATTAGGGTTTACTTCCTCTTTAAGCCCTGATGAAGGGGAACTGTTTGAACCTCTGAAATGCTTGGACTGCATATGTAATAAAATACCATTTTGGGCTACTTGACCTGTTCATGTGGTCCCCCTGCTATTCCTTACATAGTTGGCCTTTTCCCAAGACCCTGCTCTTCTTGGGTGCTTTTGGAAGATATGGGCAACCCCACCAGAATGATTGTATAGAGCTTGATTGTATAGGCAGTCTTTTACAATATTGGATAGTAATATTGGAGATCCAGTGTCTCTTATGCATGTACCTAGCTTTTTCTTGTTGTTTGTTTTTCTGGAGCAGATTTCCCCCCTCTTCCTTTCTGGTAGGACATTGTTCCCAGAACAGAAAGTGAAAGGAAAACCCATTTTAAAGAGCCCTGGTTATCATTAAAACCTGACAGGGGTTCTAACCTTTCTCCTACCTATCCAAAAAAAAAAAAAAACCTTTGGCTACAGATATACTATAGGTAAATTAGCCCCAAGGAAGGTCCAGAGGATAAATAAATGGTCTCATCCCCCATCTGTAGGCCAACTGATTCCATGTTCTGGTCTACTTCCATGGTGTTCTTGGTGAGTCACAGGCAGAGCTGTAACATCGACTGATGAGATAAAAGGCCTTGTGCTAAGGCAGAGGGATCTGGTACTTGTGAAAGTCCTTGCTCTCCCCAAACCACAAGTGAATTTCTTCTAGTTTTGGAGCATGCTGCTTGAATTAAGCACTTCACAAGCTTATAAAAGTTTCCCTGTAGCTTTCAAATACAATTTGGTTTTAACACATGGAAAAAAGGGCATTCCACGTCATTAATTGTACGATTCTGCTTTATTGCAAGATGGAAATAATAAGGTATCTTTCCGCTGGTTTTATAATGTATACATCTGAGGTCACAAGGCAGGCTTCCTCTATGAACCCAGGCTAGCTAACACTGCCTGCTTGTCCACACAAAACACTGGCTCAATTCAATCGCACCCTCAGATTAACCTCATCTAGGCTGGCTTTGGGAAAAAAGCACAATAAAACCCCACAGAAAACATATCTCCAAAATCTAACAAGTTTACTGAGCGGGGTAATGTCTCCACCAATCAAACAGATGACTTTAGTTTTTTTTGAAAGTCCATTTTGGCCCTAAGTCTATTTTAGTATTTAAAAATGCATAACATGTTTCTAAAAGGATTTATACTGTTAGCCTTAGTTTTATTATGGTGTGTCTAGGATTATTTATGGCAGAATAACATACACTGAAGCAGAAGCCTCTTTCTTTTCAAAGCGGACCTATTGTACAAAACCAAAAAAAATGCATTAAAAGGAAACTGTAATGGTTTTGAGTCACTTTTCAATTGTTTTTACACTTGTGTTTTATGTATGTTTTAACTTTGTTTTAAATTGAAACTTCAGCCACCAGGGAGGGTCTGCTATTGGTGAAAATAGTGGAACATGCCTGGGATTATGCATGACATTTGCATGTTCTTCCTGTTCTCACCTGGGTTTCCCCTAGCTACTCCAGTCTCTTTCCATACTTCAAAGACATGCTGGTAGGTTAATTGGGTGTTGTCTAAACTGGCCCTAGTATAAACAGACTATGGGCCAGATTCAGGTAGATGAGAGTATCTTTCCTCTGGAGTAACGCTTCTCATTTACGTTACTCTGAAGACCCTTTCAGCGCAAGTCCTGTAATTCACATAGCAGTTGCGCGTAAACTTGCGCCAGAGTAACGATAATGCGCTGGCGTAACCCGACGCAAGTGGAAGTGGGTGTGATCATATGTAAATGATGGGCGGGAGCCAGCGCAGAGGGTTACGTTCAGCGCATCATCCAGGGAGCATGCGCAGTGAGTGCGGCTCCACTCGCCCCCCTTGTGCGCATGCTCACAACTTCCGTCGGCACCACTTCCCGGGAAACGTCAGCGCAATGCCTTCCGTTGGGCGTTTAAATGCGCCCGTAGAAGCGCCATTCCGGCACTAAAGTATATCCTGCTCCCCCTCCCCGCAGTGATGTTACTTTTGTTCTGAGATGGCTGCTCCCGTTCCCCGCAAACACACAGGAGAAAGCTGAACTTTAATGGCCAGGAGCTGACAGCCGTCATCTCGGCTATGGAGACCTATGATGTCTTCCTCCATGGCTGTAAAATTTGACAGACAAGCATGGACAGAGGTGTTGTCCTGCAAGTGGGGGTGCTCAGCTAGCTCTTATCGTCGGTAACGCTGCTGTAGCTGCTCTCCTGCTGACCTGTGACCGTCTGGAGTAAAGATAAAGCAGCCTTTTTGTAGAAATAACTTTGCGCCGGGACGGACGAGATACGCGCGGCGCATGTAGCCAGCGTATGGTGCTAATCCGTTTGTGAATTGGGAAAAATCCCTCATTTGCATATTTGCAGGGGAAATCAATAGGCGCGACTGATGCGCCCAGCGATATTAACCGCTGACGATACTCTGGCGTCGGAACGTTCCGCCGGTCGCAAATGACCCGTTATTGGGCGCATCTAGTTTGGTGGGTACGGGCACATAGAAACGACGGCGCATCATCACAGTTACGCGGCGCATATCGAAATACTCCAGCGCAAGTGTTCCTGAATCTGGCCCTATATATATATATATATATATATATATATATACATATATATATATATAATGTACCGGACGCCAGGGTTGGGTCCTGGACGGGTGCTATACGGCATCACTATTTGGGCTATGGTCCGTTTAAATAGAGGTAGAAGGTTCAGGGGGTCACCCAAAGTGGGTGAAAAGTTCCAGGCAGGCGCTAATCCAGAGAGGACTGGCTCGCAGTCTTCTCTATCTTAATAAAGTAGTTTGGGGCCTGGAATTTTGGAGGCTCCAAAGTGTTATTTGGGTGGGACGGAGCCTCCACTCCTAAACCTTGGGAGCCAGCGCACATGGTGTTAACTCTCCCAGAGAACCACCCATTAAAGCAGGAAGTGGTGCTGGAGGTGGTGAGTGAGTTTGGAGAGTGCACCTGATGAGGACAAGATGGGAGTCTGCTAGCTGCACAGTGAGGACTTTTGGAGTGCAGGGGACGAAGACTTGTCTTTCAACAAACCGTATGTGATTTGTTTTCACTGGTTTTGTGCTGGAAATAAGCAGACTTTGGGTTGACGCTGGAGCCAAGCGGACTTTTATGTTATAGTTTTCTGGCATGCTGAGAAAGCCTTATTTTGCTTTTCTGTGAATAAAAGCCTTTTTCTTTAAACCAACGGTTTAAGCACTGAATCCCAGCTAAGCTATAGCCCCCAAACGTTACAATATATATATATATATATCCACTTCCCGCCCGGCCAATAGCCGATTTACGGCCGGGAAGTGGTTATGAAATCGTGACTAGACGTTCTCAAACGTCTAGCACGATTTCATGCCGCGCGCGCCCGTGCGGGCGCGCAGCGCGGCGATCGGTGATGCGGGGTGTCAGTCTGACACCCTGCACCTCCAATCTCGGTAACGAGTCTCCGGCGGAGCCTCGTTACCACGTGATCAGCCGTGTCCAATCACGGCTGATCACGATGTAAACAGGAAGAGCCGCCAACGGCTCTTCCTCACTCGCGTCTGACAGACGCGAGTACAGGAGAGCCGATCAGCGGCTCTCCTGACAGAGGTTCGCGCTGATTGTTTATCAGCACAGCCCCCCCTCGGATCGCCACACAGACCACCAGGGAGTGCCCACACTAGACCACCAGGGAACATAAAAAAATGACAAAAAAAAAAAATGACAAAAAAAAAAAAGTCAGCAAGAAAAAAAAAAAGGGGCAGTAAAAAAAAATGATGCCAATCAGTGCCCACACATGGGCACTGATTGGCAACATTGATCCATCAGTGCCACCCCTCAGTGATCATCAGTGCCACCCCAGTGTCTGTCAGTGCCACCCCACAGTGCCAATTCATGCCCAGTGCCCACCTATCAGTGCCCACCTGTGCCACCTATCAGTGCCCACCTGTGCCACCTATCAGTGCCCACCTGTGCCACCTATCAGTGCCCACCTGTGCCACCTATGAGTGCCCACCTGTGCCGCCTATGAGTGCCCACCTGTGCCGCCTATGAGTGCCCAGTGCTGCCTATGAGTGCCCATCAGTGCCGCCCATGAGTGCCCATCAGTGCCGCCCATGAGTGCCCATCAGTGCCGCCCATCAGTGCCCCATACCAGCGCCGCCTATCAGTGCCCATCAGTGCTACCTAATCGGTGCCCATCAGAACTACCTCATCGGTGCCCATCAGTGCCACCTCATCGGTGCCCATCAGTGCCCCCATTTTAGTGCCCGTAATTGAAAGAGAAAACATACTCATTTACAAAAAAATTTACAGAAAAAAATAAAAACTTTATTTTTTTTTCAAAATCTTTGTTCTATTTTTAGTTGTTGCGCAAAAAAAAAAAAAATCGCAGAGGTGATCAAATACCACCAAAAGAAAGCTCTATTTGTGGGGAAAAAAGGATGCCAATTTTGTTTGGGTACAGTGTAGCATGACCGCGCAATTGTCATTCAAATTGCGACAGTGATGAAAGCTGAAATGTGGCTTGGGCGGGAAGGTGCGTAAGTGCCTGGTATGGAAGTGGTTATATATATATAACACCCCACAGCCACTTTATTAGGTACACCTTGCTAGTACCAGGGGTTGGACCCCCTTTTGCCTTGATAACTGCCTTAATTCTTCGTGGCATAGATTCAACAAGGTTTTGGAAACAGAGATTTTGGTACATAGTGACAAGAAGGCATCACGCAGTTTCTGCAGATTTGCAGATTTGTTGGCTACACATCTATTATGTGAATATCCCATTTCAACACATTCCAAAGGTGCTCTTTTGGATTGAGATCTGGTGACTGTGGAGGCCACTGGAGTACAGTGACCTCATTGTCATGTTCAAGAAACCTGTGGTGAGATGATTGGAGCTATGTGACATGGGGCATTATCCTGCTGGAAGGAGTCTTCAGAAGATGGGTACACTGTAGTCATAAAGAATGGACATGGTCAGCAACAATACTCAGGTAGACTGTGGCGTTTAAACTATGCTCAATTGGTACTAAGGTGCCCAAAGTGAGTTACTCCCCAGTAAGCTGTTCAGTAAGGTGTTCTGGCTGACTATCCACCACTTGAATGATGGTGGCAAGTTCACTGAGGAGAAACAGGAAGTGAGGAATTCAGACAAAGAAAAAAAAACATTTTGAGGGGAAATCAAAGAAAAAAGGTAAGTGAACCAACAATGCACTAGCTTAAAGGAACCTATTTAGAAAATAAAAAACAAACCTTTACAACCCCTTTAAATCCCACTTTTTACTCCATTCTTACGCTCGGTTTGAACTTCAGCAAGTCATCTTCACCACGTATAGATGCCTAAATGTATTGATTCGATTTCCATTTACTTTAAAGTGGAACTTGCGCTTCAGTGACAAGGTCCACTTATATAACATGCCTCTCTCTCTGTCCCTCCTGGCCAGAGCTCAGAGAATGTTGAGTAACCCAACTCTTGCAAGAACATGATCCTGCACTGTGAGGCAGTTTCTTCTTTCACGATGTGCGGGAGTGACGTCATCACTGTTTCGGCCAGTCACAGTGCCGGAGCAGCAATACCCAGAAGTCACTCCAGGTATCATGGCGGCTTCGGAGGAGGCAAACGAGGGCCGCTGCGGGATGTTTTGATCTCAGGTAAGTAATTCATAATGTCATTAAGACAAAAAGTCATGTGACATTCGAAAATGTAGACGTGTCACCAGAGCAGGAATGGAGTGAAATCTTCCAATGGGAACTTCCAATGGGAATTCCCTTCAGTTGGGAGAGATTTCCTCTCACTCTCTGTTGTGTCTCCAGGACAGAAAGTGAAGAAAACTCACTCGAATGGGACACAGACAGTAAAAAAAAAAACTACTAACAAAAGCATTGTCTGCCACCCCAAGCCCTGTATTCAGCTAACCGGGTACCAGAGCCTGTAAGGGGCTCATTTTTTACCACAAACTATTCATATATCCCAAAGAAAAAAGTTATCAAAACTTGTGTGTGTTATCCCGTGCTACCTAATCAACTCCTTAATTCTAAGTACTAGTTGATTGGCTGCAAACCAGATTATTTAAAAAAACTAACTAAAAAAGTGAACAAAGACTGTGAATTGGTTGCACCTACCGATATAAATAAATCATAAACTTCAACAATAAATATCCAAATATAAACATCCAGGGATATTATTCTTCAAGTGTTCAATAAACATTCAAAATAAAGTGTACATATATAAAGTGTACATTTATTCTGTGAAAAATGTCATATATGTCTGATTATTCTTTCTTCTACATATATATTTTCTTATAGATGTGCTCCTTATTTTTCTTTTCTTTCTTTTACCTTCACCCTTGTGAATCTTGTACGTGTTATATGCAGTGACTCCCACCACCATTCACACACTCACCTCCAATATAGAGCTGTTTCCCAGGTCTAAAAACGCCTTCCCCCGATGGGTAAAAATGCAGGCTCCAGGAAGTCACGTGATTGTGACGATATGCATTGGCCGGAGTCGGGTGACGTAACACGGAGGAATGCAAGCATAACAGGAGTTGCAGCCCCCTCAGATACCTGTGTGGAAGCGCTATATTGCTATTTTAAGAGTAAGTGTTTACTATCTTTAATAAAATTGTTTAAATACTACACCATGGGAGTAAGGCTGCATTCACACTATAGCGCGGCGTATTGTACTTTGCCGCGACAAATTGCGGCGTCTTGTCCCGCAATTTGCCGCAAAAAAAGCGTCGTTTTTTAGCCTTGTTTTCGCTGGAGGAGTGATTTTAACATTGTCGGCTATGCCGAAAATGTTAGAAGCCGCCTGAAAAAAAGGCTCCGGGACTTGTTTTGAGCTTCAGGCGTACAGCGTTTCGGCGTTCGGCGTGGAGATGTGAACCATCTCCATAGCCGACAATGTTAAATCACCCCTCCAGAGTATTTCAGGCTGCAATAGCGTCGGGCGTCGGGCGTAAAAACGCCTAGGTGTGAATGGAGCCTAAATCTGCTTTAATTGAGGAACGGTGGAGGAAAAAATAATACAATACAAAGCACATACAAGTTTATAACACAGTACAACCCAGGGAAGGGAAAGGAGGACAGACGGAAACAGATTGGCTGAGGAGCTTGGATTTATACCCCAGCGGGAGACGGCATTTTTAGACCTGGAAACAGGTCTAAATTGGAGGTGAGCGTAGTGGTGAACGGTGGTAGGAGTCACTGCATATAACATGTACAAGATTCACAAGGGTGAAGGTGAAAGAAAGAGAGAAATAAGGAGCACATCTATAAGAAAATATATATGCAGTCCTGATCAAAAGTTTAAGACCACTTGAAAAATGGCAAAAAATCATATTTTACATTGTTGGATCTAAACAAGGTTCCAAGTAGAGCTTCAACATGCAACAAGAAGAAATGAGAGTGAGACAAAACATTTTTTGAGCATTCAATTTAATGAAAACAACAAATAAACTGAAACAGCCTGTTTTTCAGCTGATCAAAAGTTTAGGACCACACCTCCAAAAAATAAATCCCCCCCCCCCAAAACAGAAATCCAACTTCCAAACATGAACTCAGTAATGAGTAGCTCCGCCGTTATTGTTGATCACTTCAAAAATTAGTTTTGGCATGCTTGATGCAAGCGTTTCCATGAGGTGAGTGGGAACATTTCTCCAAGTGGTGAAGACAACCGCACGAAGGCCATCTACTGTCTGGAACTGTTGTCCATTTTTGTAAACTTCCCTTGCCTTGTCCAAAGGTTCTCAATTGGGTTTAGATCAGGGAAACACGCAGGATGGGCCAAAAGAGTGATGTTATTCTGCTGGAAGAAGTCCCTTGTCCTGCGGGCATTGTGTACTGTAGCGTTGTCCTGTTGAAAAACCCAGTCGTTACCACACAGACGAGGGCCCTCAGTCATGAGGAATGCTCTCTGCAACATCTGGACATACAGTACCTGTCCCTGAGAATGTGTTTCCAGCACGACAGCATCGCGCTGATTCTCGGCGACAGGGTGCCGACATCTCGCACTCGAAAAAGCACATTCCAGCGAGCGCGTCATAGAAGCGACGGGGATCCGACTTGGATTCCCACCAATTCTACACGCAGCGTTTGGTATGATTCATGAGGGGGAACTCCACGCCAAAATGTTATATTAAAATCCGGCATGGGTTCCCCCCCAGGAGGCATACCAGGCCCTTAGGTCTGCTATGGATTGTAAGGAGAACCCCCCCTGCGCCGAAAAAAAAAGGGCGTGGGGGTTCCCCCACAATCCATACCAGACCCGTATCCAAAGCACGCCTGAGCCGTAGCAGGCCGCATTCCCTCAACATGGGAGGCCCCCCGCCCCAAAGTACCCTGTCCCCATGTTGAAAAGGACAGGGCCTCTTGCCAACAACCCTGGCCGTTGGTTGTCGGGGTCTGCGGGCAGGGGGCTTATCAGAATCTGGGAGCCCCCTAGGTGAATGAATATGGGGTACATCGTACCTCTACCCATTCACCTGGAGGCAAAGTGTAAATAACATAAACACACAACACAGGGTCTTAAAATATTTTATTAGTCAGCTCGGGGCCCCCCCTCTCTTCTTTAGCTCTTTTAACGAGGGGGGTGTCTTCTCCGCTCTCCGGGAGTCTTCTCCACTCTCCGGGGGTCTTCTTCTATCTTCTGCACTGTACCCCAAATCGTACTCAGCATTCCTAGGGATCTTGTTGAAAAAAGGATGACATCACCCTCTACACTATGAAAGTTGGGGAAAGGTGAATTTATCATCTAGAATTTATCATCTAGCATGTTCTTTTTCGTACTTTCATGCAGCGTTTAAGGAAGGGGGATAGGGGGCACACTGAATAAGGAAACTTTGCCTTAAAGTGGATGTAAACCCTAAAAAATATTTTTTTTTGATGTCACAATGTAGAGTATAAGATTTCCTATCATCTGTGCCCAGTCTTGCCACACAGAGTTAATCCAGATCTGAGTAATTCTCTTTCAATGTCCAGTAAAATGAACAGCCTTCCAGATAAAAACCTGCCTAAATAAAAAGTCAGTTTCTCTCTTCTTGCTTTGAGTGACAGGTTATTTACATATCTAGCTTGGCCATGTTTATCATATGTTATGTTATGTTTATCATAACATGAGGTATAAAAAGTGAGAAATCCACCCCTCCCCCACATAACACGTCCTGGTAATATACAATGAACTTTGGATCACCTCATGTTATGATAAACAAAACATAACATATGATAAACATGTCCAAGCTAGATTTGTAAATAACCTGTCACTCAAAGCAAAAACTGAGACTTTATAATTTGGCAAGTTTTTATCTGGAATTCTGTTAATTTGCACTGAACATTACAAGAGGATTACTCAGCGCTGGATTAACTCTGTGTGGCAAGACTGGGCACAGATGATAGGAAGTCTTATACGCTTTAAATAGTAGCAGCCGTGTTTGCTATTATATAAGCAGGCTTTGTTTCCTGCTGATCATCTTATCTTACAATATGGTCTGTTTGTTTGAAAACAATGAAATTACTGCAGTCTCTAATGACAAAAAAGCGCAATGCATTTGGTTGACAGGAACCATACAATATCATCTATGCCTAGCCTGTAAGTGACCTGATGTTGCTTTAAAGTTTTTTATTCATGAAAAAAGATAGGTAGTTTAAAGTACAGTAGTATAATAAAATTTAATAACATTGATGTTAATATGATCTTTCTTTTAACTTCTGCCCAACCACTCGCTTCTCTGTTTAGAATTCAGTGTCTTTCCCCATGTGGCTGTACCACCATGTGACAGAAATGTTAAGAGAGAATGTCAAATATTTTAAGCGTAAAACAAAGACTTTTTTGGGCTAAGGATGAAGTACTAAATCGTTAGAACCACAGTTGCTCATTATACCCCAAACTGGGCTTAATATTAGAGGTTTTTACAATAATGCCCTGTACACACGTTGTTTTTCCTGACGAGATTTTTGGCGAGATTCTTGGCAAGATTCTTTTGCCGGCCGAGTGTGCACGCGGCCATTCAAAAGAACCGCCGTTCTCTTGAATGGCACGAACGCGGTGACGTCATCAACTACGACGAGCATGCACTCATCACATTTGATGCCGCCATCTAGCTTCACCCTACCTATGCCTTGGAAGCTACTGCGCATACGTCAAAGTCATTTCGAGCATGCACGGGGTTTCCATGGAGAGGTAAGTATACACACGCTCGGGTTTCTCATCAGGAAAACACTGCCGAGAATCTCACAACGAGAAAATAGAGAGCAGGTTCTCTATTTTTCTCATCTAGATTCTGGGCCGTTTTCTTAACGAGAAATCTCAAAGCCTCATACACACAAACGGTTTACTCGGTTCTTGCCGAGAAAACCGTGTGTGTGTACGAGGCTTTAAACCCAGTTTTGGGTGAAATGAATCAAGGGAGGTGATCCAAAGTGGGGTCTTGTGTGGCTTGACCATGACAAAAAAAACTTCAATTGTGGAGGATTTCACGTCTTTCTTTTGAATATAGACTGTGAATTGGTTGCGTCTATTGATATAAATAAATCATAAACTTCAACAATAAATATCCAAATATAAACATTCAGTGATATTATTCTTCAGGTGTTCAATAAACATTCAAAATAAAGTGTACATCTTCTGTGAAATAAAGTTCATCATATATGTCTGATTATTCTTTCTTCTACATACAGTCCTGATCAAAAGTTTAAGACCACTTGAAAAATGGCAAAAAATCATATTTTACATTGTTGGATCTTAACAAGTAGAGCTTCAACATGCAACAAGAAGAAATGAGAGTGAGACAAAACATTTTCTGAGCATTCAATTAATTGAAAATAACGATTAAACTGAAACAGGCTGTTTTTCAGCTGATCAAAAGTTTAGGACCACATGCCTTTAAAAGGCCAAATCTGTGCAAAGATGTGTATTCATTGTCATTTTCTGTCAGGTAGTCACAGGTTGTGATGGCAAAGGCAAAAAAACTCTCCCTTTTTGAACGTGCTGAACTGCATAAGCAGGGTCTTTCATCAAGACACTGGACGATCCTCAACCCAAATTAAGGCCCTTACTGGTGCTGACTGCAGCCCCATAACCATCAGACGGCATCTGAGACTGAAGGGCTTCAAAAACAAAAAACGTCTTCAAAAACCTTGTCTCCTTGAACGCCACAGAACTGCTCGTTTGGACTTTGCAAGAGAGCACCAAACATGGGACATTCAAAGGTGGAAGAAAGTTTTATTCTCTGATGAGAAAAAATGTAACCTTGATGGTCCTGATGGTTTCCAACGTTACTGGCATGACAAGCAGATCCCATCTGAGATGTTTTCTACGCGCCACAGTGGAGGGGGCGCCATAATGGTCTGGGGTGCTTTTTCCTTCAGTGGAACAATGGGGACAATGCTGTCATAGAAGGGATCCGACTTGGATTCCCGCCAATTCTACACGCTGCGTTTGGTATGAGCCCTGAAGAAGGTACCAGAGAGCGAGTGGGAGAAGAACCGGGGAGCGCCGAGACAACAGCGGTGCAGTGCAGAAGATAGAAGAAGACCCCCGGAGAGTGGAGAAGACTCCCGGAGAGCGGAGAAGACACCCCCCTCGTTAAAAGAGCTAAAGAAGAGAGGGGGGCCCGGAGCTGACTAATAAAATATTTTAAGACCCTGTGTTGTGTGTTTATGTTATTTACACTTTGCCTCCAGGTGAATGGGTAGAGGTACGATGTACCCCATATTCATTCACCTAGGGGGCTCCCAGATTCTGATAAGCCCCCTGCCCGCAGACCCCGACAACCAACGGCCAGGGTTGTTGGCAAGAGGCCCTGTCCTTTTCAACATGGGGACAGGGTACTTTGGGGTGGGGGGCCTCCCATGTTGAGGGAATGCGGCCTGCTACGGCTCAGGCGTGCTTTGGATACGGGTCTGGTATGGATTGTGGGGGAACCCCCACGCCCTTTTTTTTCGGCGCAGGGGGGGTTCTCCTTACAATCCATAGCAGACCTAAGGGCCTGGTATGCCTCCTGGGGGGGAACCCATGCCGGATTTTAATATAACATTTTGGCGTGGAGTTCCCCCTCATGAATCATACCAAACGCTGCATGTAGAATTGGTGGGAATCCAAGTCGGATCCCCGTCGCTTCTATGACGCGCTCGCTGGAATGTGCTTTTTCGAGTGCGAGATGTCGGCACCCTGTCGCCGAGAATCAGCGCGATGCTGTCGTGCTGGAAACACATTCTCAGGGACAGGTACTGTATGTCCAGATGTTGCAGAGAGCATTCCTCATGACTGAGGGCCCTCGTCTGTGTGGTAACGACTGGGTTTTTCAACAGGACAACGCTACAGTACACAATGCCCGCAGGACAAGGGACTTCTTCCAGCAGAATAACATCACTCTTTTGGCCCATCCTGCGTGTTTCCCTTATCTAAACCCAATTGAGAACCTTTGGACAAGGCAAGGGAAGTTTACAAAAATGGACAACAGTTCCAGACAGTAGATGGCCTTCGTGCGGTTGTCTTCACCACTTGGAGAAATGTTCCCACTCACCTCATGGAAACGCTTGCATCAAGCATGCCAAAACTAATTTTTGAAGTGATCAACAATAACGGCGGAGCTACTCATTACTGAGTTCATGTTTGGAAGTTGGATTTCTGTTTTGGGGGGGGGGGATTTATTTTTTGGAGGTGTGGTCCTAAACTTTTGATCAGCTGAAAAACAGACTGTTTCAGTTTATTTGTTGTTTTCATTAAATTGAATGCTCAAAAAATGTTTTGTCTCACTCTCATTTCTTCTTGTTGCATGTTGAAGCTCTACTTGGAACCTTGTTTAGATCCAACAATGTAAAATATGATTTTTTGCCATTTTTCAAGTGGTCTTAAACTTTTGATCAGGACTGCATATATATTTTCTTATAGATGTGCTCCTTATTTCTCTCTTTCTTTCACCTTCACCCTTGTGAATCTTGTACATGTTATATGCAGTGACTCCTACCACCGTTCACCACTACGCTCACCTCCAATTTAGACCTGTTTCCAGGTCTAAAAATGCCGTCTCCCGCTGGGGTATAAATCCAAGCTCCTCAGCCAATCTGTTTCCTTCTGTCCTCCTTTCCCTTCCCTGGGTTGTACTGTGTTATAAACTTGTATGTGCTTTGTATTGTATTATTTTTTCCTCCACCGTTTCTCAATTAAAGCAGATTTAGGCTCCATTCACACCTAGGCGTTTTTACGCCCGACGCCCGACGCTATTGCAGCCTGAAATACTCTGGAGGGGTGATTTAACATTGTCGGCTATGGAGATGGTTCACATCTCCACGCCGAACGCCGAAACGCTGTACGCCTGAAGCTCAAAACAAGTCCCGGAGCCTTTTTTTCTTTTCAAAAGTTTTTATTAACGTACATGAAATACATTGCAATAACAGAAAAGATAATGCATTGACAGTAAGCAAACAGGTGCTTGGGTGCAATAATGCGGGCGCAGCCGCAGAACAGTAATAACAGTTAACTGGAACAACAATATAAGGTTGATAAACGGGTATGACAGTTTAAGTTTCTAAAAGGGAATAGTATGTCAAAGTTTATCATCGAAAAGGTTCAAACACGTTGTATCAGAACCTATTGAAGCACGATGAGGGTAAAAGCAATCAGGGCTTGAGAGGGAAAATAGTATACGTGTTGAAGAGGGTCGTCCATTCAGTGTCGAGGGAAGGGTCAAGGAGTCAGGAGGTTGTTCATGTGTTCTAAGTGGTTTAGAGGAACCGTGGGGGGGGGGAGGGGAAACTGGTGATTAGGTGCATTGAGGGGAATTGGGAGCGAGTAATTCGGTGTATAAAGATCGGTAGCTAAGGTGGGGCAAAGATCAGGTACATTATAGGATCAGCGGGGTGATGGTCAATAAGAAGGGGGGGGGGATATGTTCTGGAAGGGGTCTGGAAGGAGTGGTCATAGGGGGTAGAGTGGGGGAAGACAGTAAGGATCGAACAGCGTCCCACCACAGCTCTCGGACAGTGCCTAAGGAGCGGTTGCTTTATATTCATCTGACGTAAGAAAGTGGAGCCAGCAAGTCCATATTTCCGTGTACTTATGTGGTGTGTCATGGGCCTGGTGTATCAGTTTCTCCATCTCAGCTATCTTGTGTGTGCGCTTGAACCATTCGGACAGGGTGGGGGGTTCAGTAGATTTCCATTTTGCTGGGACACAGAGTTTCGCTGCATTAACGAGGTGCATAGCTAGAGATCGTCTGTATGTTTTCGAGGGAATGCTGGAGTGGTGAAGCAGAAACTGTGCCGGTGAAAAGTCAAGGTCGTAGGTGGTGATGTGGAGAATCAAGCGGTGAACCTCCGTCCAAAAAGTTTGTAATTTGGGGCACGACCACCAGATGTGTAACAGTGAGCCGTTCTCAGCTTCACACCTCCAGCACTTCGGGGAGACAGAGGGGAAAATGGTATGCAATCTAAGGGGGGTTTTATACCAGCGAGAGAAGATCTTAAAGGAATTTTCCTGTACGTGGACATTCACCGTTCCTTTGTGTATACATGAGTAGATGCGTTCCCATTCTCTGTCTGTTAAGTCAATGGAAAGATCTGCCTCCCATTTTTGGCTGGCCCAGTTTAGTTTCGGGTTCTGGTCTATGAACAGCATTGCGTATATGGAGGAGATCAAGTGAGTGAGAGGCGGGTCACGTAAACAGAGGTCCTCGAAGGGGGTGCGTGATCGGGACCAGTTGGGTCTCGGGTTAGGTTTAATGAGAAAGTTTCTAAGTTGGACGTAGGTCCAAAAGGGGAATGTACCAGTCATCATGGTTGCCGCTAGTGATTCATAGGGGATAAGTTGGTCACCGTCAAAAAAATGTTCAGCACGAATTTGGGAATGAGGCCAGGTATCTCGTAGGAAGGAAGGGGACAGCCCTGGGCGGAAGTCAGGGTTTTGTCTAAGCGGGGTCATCGGACCTAAGATGGAGGAGACATGGTGCTTGGCACAGGCTTCTCGGAAAGAGTTCAACGTGGGTTGGATAAGGGGGTGTGTGTTGCATGGTGGGGGAGCCCGAGTCGATTTGATCCAGGGAGCTTGGGCGAGCGGGGAGGGCCAGAACGAGTGTTCCAGGCGTACCCATGCCTTTGTGCCCAAGTGCACATTCCAGTCCACTATCCTAGCCAGGTGACAGGCCAGGTGGTATTTGCGAAGGTCTGGCAGGCCAATGCCGCCCTTGAGTTTAGGAATAGTGAGCCTGGCATGGCTAAGTCTGGGTCGGAGCCCATTCCAGATGAAGTCAGAGCAAGCTCTACGCAGTGTGGAGAAGAAAGCGGCAGGAAGCTTGATCGGGACCGTTTGCAGTAGATATAGGATTCGGGGTAATACATTCATCTTGATAGCGGCTGCTCTGCCGAACCAAGAGAAGGGTTTCATCGACCAGTTTTTGAGGTCTTTCAGTAGGAGCTGGAGTAATGGAAGATAGTTAGTACAGTATAGGTCTGTGAGGGAGGAGGGGAGCTGTATACCTAGGTAAGTGATCGAGCGAACGTTCCACTTGAATGGAAAGTTGGATTGGCATTGTGAGCAGATGTCGGGGGGGAGAGTGACGTTGAGGGCATTAGATTTGGAGAAATTTATTTGCAAATTAGCTAGGTGGTTAAAGGTTTTGAGGTCATCGAGAAGATTTGGGAGCGTCGTGATTGGTTCCGTCAAGAAGAGGAGGATATCGTCGGCGAAGGCCGCTAACTTGTAATTGTGTTGGTTAATATCAACTCCCTTAATGTCTGGGTTGTCCCTGAGGCGTCTCAGCATCGGTTCTAGTGTGAGGGTAAATATAAGTGGGGAAAGGGGGCAGCCTTGTCGGGTCCCATTGGATATGGAGAAGGCGCTCGACAGGTGGCCATTGACACGGACCCTGGCAGTGGGATTTGTGTAGAGTGCAAGAATAAAATTAAGCATACGAGGGGGAAGGCCTAGGAGTCGCAGGGTTTCGGACATATAGTCCCAAGCCACCCTGTCGAACGCCTTCTCAGCGTCCAGGGAAAGGAGGAATCCTTGTTTGTGGTGGGTTGTGAGCCAGTGTTGAATGGAGATAGCCTTGAGGGTGTTGTCCCTAGCTTCCCTGCCAGGGACAAAACCAACCTGATCTAGATTAACAAGTTGGGGCAGGAGGGGGAGGAGTCTATTGGCCAGTATCTTTGCGTACCATTTAAGGTCTACATTCAGTAGGGAGATAGGTCTATAGTTGGAGACTTCGGACGTATCTTTCCCTGGTTTAGGTATGACAGCAACATGTGCCACGAGCATGTCTCTGGGGGGTGTGATAGGCTCAGCAAGTGAGTTGAAGGCCGAGACGAAGAGGGGGGTCAGGCAGTCCGTATAGGCTCTATAGTACCCAACCGTCAGTCCATCTGGGCCGGGGCTTTTTCCAGGCTTCATTTGTTTCAGCGCCAGTTTTGCTTCATCAACAGTTAGCGGTGCATCTAATTTCTGAAGTCTAGTAGCAGGGATGGGTGCAGGGCAATACCGGGACAAAAAGTCTCTAATTGCCTGTCGTCTGGAAGAGGGGTCAACATTGGGTCTGTTGGTAGTTATGTTGTATAGTCGGTTATAGTACGTGACAAATTGTTCAGCTATATCAGGGGTTGAATTGAGTTTGCGACCTGTCACATCAGTCAGGGAGTGGATTGTTGTGGAGGCTTTTTTGGCTTGTAAAGCTCTGGCCAGAAGTTTACCTGCTTTATTGCCATATTCATAGAAGGTTTTTTGGGAAAGCATGAATTTACGTTTAAGTTCCAGTCCCAGAAGGTCCAGCAGTTCTTTTCTGGACTGCAAGAGGGCTTGGAGGGTGACGAGGGCCTGTGATTGTTTATGCCGGAGCCTTTTTTTTCAGGCGGCTTCTAACATTTTCGGCATAGCCGACAATGTTAAAATCACTCCTCCAGCGAAAACAAGGCTAAAAAACGACGCTTTTTTTTGCGGCAAATTGCGGGACAAGACGCCGCAATTTGTCGCGGCAAAGTACAATACGCCGCGCTATAGTGTGAATGCAGCCTTACTCCCATGGTGTAGTATTTAAACAATTTTATTAAAGATAGTAAACACTTACTCTTAAAATAGCAATATAGCGCTTCCACACAGGTATCTGAGGGGGCTGCAACTCCTGTTATGCTTGCATTCCTCCGTGTTACGTCACCCGACTCCGGCCAATGCATATCATCACAATCACGTGACTTCCTGGAGCCTGCATTTTTACCCCATCGGGGGAAGGCGTTTTTAGACCTGGAAACAGCTCTATATTGGAGGTGAGTGGTGAATGGTGGTGGGAGTCACTGCATATAACACGTACAAGATTCACAAGGGTGAAGGTAAAAGAAAGAGAAAAATAAGGAGCACATCTATAAGAAAATATATATGTAGAAGAAAGAATAATCAGACATATATGACATTTTTCACAGAATAAATGTACACTTTATTTTGAATGTTTATTGAACACTTGAAGAATAATATCCCTGGATGTTTATATTTGGATATTTATTGTTGAAGTTTATGATTTATTTATATCGGTAGGTGCAACCAATTCACAGTCTTTGTTCACTTTTTTAGTTAGTTTTTTTAAATAATCTGGTTTGCAGCCAATCAACTAGTACTTAGAATTAAGGAGTTGATTAGGTAGCACGGGATAACACACACAAGTTTTGATAACTTTTTTCTTTATGATATATGAATAGTTTGTGGTAAAAAATGAGCCCCTTACAGGCTCTGGTACCCGGTTAGCTGAATACAGGGCTTGGGGTGGCAGACAATGCTTTTGTTAGTAGTTTTTTTTTTACTGTCTGTGTCCCATTCGAGTGAGTTTTCTTCACTTTCTGTCCTGGAGACACAACAGAGAGTGAGAGGAAATCTCTCCCAACTGAAGGGAATTCCCATTGGAAGTTCCCATTGGAAGATTTCACTCCATTCCTGCTCTGGTGACACGTCTACATTTTCAAATGTCACATGACTTTTTGTCTTAATGACATTATGAATTACTTACCTGAGATCAAAACATCCCGCAGCGGCCCTCGTTTGCCTCCTCCGAAGCCGCCATGATACCTGGAGTGACTTCTGGGTATCGCTGCTCCGGCACTGTGACTGGCCGAAACAGTGATGACGTCACTCCCGCACATGCGCGCGGGTGCCACCACTAATGGCATGATCGCGGCACGCTCAGTGCACCTGCTCCCAATGTCTACGGCGCATGTGCCGTAGACATCAATGCCGCTATTTTTTGCAAATCTCTCCTAAAGCTTTTAGGTTTGGGAGATATTTCTTGCACCTACAGTTGAAGGAGTTGTAAAGGATTTTTTTTTTCACCTTAATGCAATCTATGCATTAAGGTGAAAAAACATCTGCGCGCCCACAAGGACTCATCACCATGCGAGCTCTCTCGCATGAATGTGGTGAGTTCTTGCGGGGAGGATCAGAGAAAGCCGCTGAGGGACCCCAGAAGATGTGGATCGGGGCCACTCTGTGCAAAAACGAACTGCACAGTGGAGGTAAGTATAACATGTTTGTTATTTTAAAGATTTTTTTTTTCCTTTATTAACCCTTTAAGCCTTAATCTAGGCTTACCTGTAGATTAAAATCGTTGTAATGGGTTTACAACCACTTTAAATATTCACAAGTTCTACTACAGGGTAGATGTTTTTATTTTTTTATCGAATCCATTGAAACCTAATTTAATTTTACCATTTAAAATTTTAGTTTGACTAGTCAGCTGATAGACATTTTTCAAACAGTTTGCTTAAAAAACATGCAATGCTCTCTAACATATCAGTTCATACTTATGTAATATGATTCTAATCTTACATTAAAGTGGTTGTAAACCCACTTTTTTTACTTTTACCTACAGGTAAGCCTATAATAAGGCTTACCTGTAGGTAAGGAGAATATCTCCCAAACCTGCACGGTTTAGGAGATATTCCCCTCGCAATGCGGCGGCGCATGTGCGGGGGACTCCACGGCGAAAGAACCGGCCACCGCCAGACGCTGGCCGGATTTAAATCATCGCCGCTCCAGCCAATCACAGCGCTGGAGCGGCGATACCCGGAAGACACGCAGAGTCAAGATGATATCTCACTCGGCGTGGACCAGGTAAGTTCTACACACCTCGTTCCGAGGTAAGTATTTCATAATGAGCTAATATGCGGTGCATATTAGCTCATTATGACTTTTGCCTTGCAGGAGAAAAAAAATAAAAATTTTGATGCGGGTTTACAACCGCTTTAAGGCAAGCACGTACAAAGCTGAAATACATACTATACAATATGTGAACTGTCTTACCAATCAAAAGATTTCTACTTTTGTTCAGCTAGTCTTGAGATCTAGACATCCCTGTTAGACTGCATAACCAAGTCCTGCACTACTTTAACAACTTGGTCTCCTGAAGATTTACCCTCCCTCCTGATTAGGCCATTTTTTGTGATACAGCAAGGCATTATATTAACTGCCAAATGCGCATTCATGCAACACTGTTCCTAAACAAAATGTACGTCCTTTTTTCCCCTCTGTGTCGCCTCCTTCCTCAGCTTCACAGCGGCACGGCTTCCCCTGTATCTCCTCCCTCCTCCTCGGAAGCCAATAGGATCACTTCTCCTCTCGGCCAATCGGGTCTTAGGACCTACTTTCTGAGCCAGGATTGGCCAGGAGGAGAAGCAGGAAGACAATAGCGATTATTATTTGCTCATGCCTATTTGTGATTTGTTTTTATTATATGCCTGGAGTTAAGCTTTAAAGGATCAATGGTGTACATTTACCCACCTCAACCAATCAGTTTCTCCTGTTACTGTTACACAGAAATACTAGATCATTTATGATTGGTTGCTTATGTTACCTCATTTGTATCAATGCCAATACAAAGCCAAGGCCATAAAAAGAGTGGCACAACTCCCACTAATTTAACAAACTGTTAGTGTTTCCTTTCTGCAGTCCAAAGATTAGTTGTTCTAGGGTGTGCTTCTTTAAATATTATATTTGACATGACCTCCAGTGCTCAGAAAACATTTCTCTTGGGTCACATGCAGTCGCTGTGTTAGGTATGTGAGGTCAAACATGACAAATCCGGATTAAGGAAGGAAAACATCCTAAAATTAGTTTGTGAGGGATCTTCACACACAAAAGGTTCACCCGCTTGGCTTCTTCCTTGGCGCATTGTTTTATGTTATATTATTAATGTACATATTGTAACAAAAATAATTCAATAGAAGATAGAAATATACTTAGGTCAAAAACACACTATTACGTAAGATCTAGATCTGCCTTTCTCAACCAGGGTTATTTCAGAGGTTGTTAAAATTTGCTTGAGTAGTGATGGATTGATCTGCTTGACAAAGCCTGCATAGTTCCGGCATAAAAGTCACTTGGCAGAGCTTATGTCATGGGACCAGCCTCTCATCTCTTGTCTCTCAAGTGAAAAACCACTGACACCAATGAACTTTTTCACTTTTTTAAGGTGGGGCATTCTTATCGCAAACTTTCAGTTTCGGGGGTACTGTATTAAACTTGCTACTCACTATTAATGTAACTGAGTGTCCCACTAATGTGAGGAGTACCTTCTCTGACTGACCACCAAAGTAAGTTGGCACTACATTGACCAGTTGACCACTAATTTAAAGTGGAACTTCACTCTCTTAATCAACATTGATGGTTTTTAATCATCATGCTGCTAACATTAGTAAATAAATAGGAACGTATATCAGATTTACTTTTTTTTTTTACACTTCTTTTGTTACTTTCTGGTTTCCATGTCTACGCAAATTATGACATTCATCCCAAAAATCTTCAGGAGGAGAGGGGAGGAGGAAGAGGGGGTTTTCTCAGCTAAGCACACTCTTATGCATGCATGCTTGAGCTGAGGGCAGGAAGTAAATGCTACATGAGTCATTTGCCCTTGCTCAAGATGGCCATGGCCATAAATGCTAGGAGGATGTTTTTCAAAGTGATTTTGCTACACAATAAAGCATGAAGACGTGGATGGATAGGGACTTTGCTTTGAATATTAAAAATGAATTAAATAGTGTATTTGGTGCTCAGTTGCAGTGAACATCCACTTTAAAGAGGTGCAACTATCAATGTAAAATGATTATTCTGTGAATGACCACCAATGTAAAAAAAAACTACCACATTCGCCACCAATGTAATGGAGCCTTTCTCTTTCTGATCACCAGTCTAAAGTCCTTCCCAGACTGGCAACCAATGTAATGGGGACATTCCTTTTCTGATCATGAGCGTAAAGGGGTCCTTCTCAGACTGGCCACCAATCTAAGGGAGGCTTTCTTATTCTGATCGTCAATGTAAAGGGGTCCTTCTCAGGCTGGCCAAAGATTTTATGGAGTCTTTCTTATTCTGATCATTAATGTAAAGGAGTCCTTCTCAGGCTGGCCACTAATTTAAGGGAGTCTGTCTTCTTCTGATCATCAATGTAAAGGGGCCCCTTCTCTGACTGGCTGTCAATGTAAGGGATTCTTTCTTCTTCTGATCATAAATTTATCCTTCTCTGACTGGCCATCGTGTAAGGGAGTCTTTCTCAATCTGGTCACCATTGTAAGGCCCCTTTCACACATGCAGACCATATGTCCGCTTTTTCATCCATCTGTCCCTTTTTCACCCATGAAAAAGGGACATACATGTATCCCTATGAGATAGCGGGTGTCAGCGGATGAACATCCGCTGACACCCCCAATCTCATCGGTGTCCGCAATGCTCCGATTCTGCAGGAGGAAAATCCTATTTTTCTATCCGTCTGCAGAGCGGATCGGGTGAACGCGGACAGATGGTCCGCGTTCATCCAATCCCCCCATAGGGCAGAGCGGAGATCTGACAGGGTGGTACCTGCACAGTGTGCAGGGACTGCCCTGTCATCTGCCGGATCAGTGGGAATCAACGGAGCGATCCCCGCTGAGCAAGCGGATATGAAACAAACAGATCTCTATGGGATTCACATGTCTGAAAGGACCCTAAAGGTGTCCTTCTCAGATTGGCCACCATTGTGAGGGGGCACTAAACTGATCATCAGTTTAGTTAAACAGTACATTGATTGCCAATGTAAGGAGACACTACACTTACCACCAATGTAACAATAAATCACGAGCTGCATCAGATAAAAAGACGTATGTGAAGATTTATATGTACTCTTTAAAGTACTGGTTAATATGTCAGCTTTTCATAAATACCATTACATTTTATAAGCTTACCAAAAATAAGAACTGTCTGTAAAGAATAAGAACTGTCTATAAAGAAGAGCGACCAAACACATTTTCATCTGTACTGGAAAACGACAGCTGGGAAATAAAAATGAGACTCTGTGATTGTGAAGTTATGGCTCAACTATGCTTTTTGCAGTGTTCTCTGGGTTTGAGAAAAAAACAATGTTGTAGATGAACTCCAGACAGATACAAAAGACTACAAAATAATTGCACCATTTAATATATATATATATATTTTTTTTAGAGCAAGCAGCACAAGTACCTGAATTGACATGGCATCATCCTCTTGCAATCCTTGTAAAGAAGAATTAAAAATGGGAGAGGGAGAAGCAGCACACGGAGCCAATCAGTAATGCTGTGGTACTCGTATACTAACAAGGAATAAGCTGATAGGAGGAAAGAGCAAAGTGACAAAGATGAGCTCATCAGTAAGCTGTCCAGTCACAGGCTGGGGGCGGACAAGACCTGTAAATGAAACCTTAACTGCAAAGGAAAATCTGGTCTTCCAGCCTGTCATACTGGACTGTGCTGTGTGCCGAAGCTGTGTAAATTTCAGAACTGGATGAACAGAAATACAAATCCTTTGCCTGCCAAAACCGCTCCTTTTATATGTATTTTATCTGTGTATTTAGTTGATTGCTCGGAGTTCATCTTCACAATGTGTAAGATGTTCGGTGGACGAACCACATCACGAAGAGCTGTGAACAATCACTAAACATCAGGTCAATACCTTAAATGTCAAGATCGTGCTAATAATTTTATCCTGTTATAGCCGCAGCACAGGCACGAAGAAGTTAACCTTCCTTGAGTAGGCGGCAGATATTCAATGAGGTAACTGCGCACAGGATGCAGGCCGGAGCCTCACAGAAAAAAAGAATACAACGTTGAATCTGAGCCAGGCTGCCTTGAAAATGCATTTCTTTTTCATACAAACTATTTTAGCTAGAAAGCAACATGTGAAACTGATCCAGAGCTTGCAGTGCGGCTGGATAACAGCTCAGTGTTATCTTCCTGCTCCAAGTGTGTGGGAGACTCTCTGGTTTCCTCTGACACATTATGGAATCTTTTCAAAGATTCCTCTGGAAGTTGGGAACGGCTCCCAAATCCTGGAGAGCTTCTATTAAAAACACGAGTTTCTTTGAGATCCTGGTCTGTCTTTACTGCTTGTTCACTCTATTGACAAAGTTTCTCCAAATTTTTATTATTATAATGCAGGATTTATATAATGCCAACAGTTTGCACAGTACTTTACAAAATGGAGGGTGATAATGCAGTTACAATACAGTTCAATAGAGGAAACAGAGGGCCCAGCTAGTTAGAGAGTAAGGCCTCGTACACACGAGGGGATATGTCCGCTGAAAACGGTCCGATGGACAGTTTCAGCAGACATCTCCGCTCGTGTGTATGGGCTAGCGGACAGATTTCTCCACCCGACAGATTTCAAAGCATGCTTTGAAATCTATCCGGTGGGAATCTGTCCGCCCGACATGTCTGCTGGTTAGTACACTTACCAGCAGACATGTCGTCCCCCACCGCCGCCGCGCCGCCACCGAATGGATTCGGCGCATGCGCGGAAGTGTTTAACTTCCTGGTGCGGTGATGTGGCGGCGTCAACGTCACCGCCGCGTCACCGCCACGTCACCGCGCCATCTGGCGGCGGGGAATTTGATCCGATGGTGTGTACACGCCATCGGATCAAACTCCCGATCGGACATATCCGATGGAAATGGTCCGCGGACCGTTTTCATCGGATATGTCCGATCGTGTGTACGAGGCCTAAGATTTAAAAAAGCATTGTTTTACAGATTGAGGTAAGAAATTTCAGAGGGTGAGAGAGGCGCTGGAGAAGTCCTGGAACTAAACTAAACTTGTGCAACCCCTAATTTAATTATGATCCACCTCTTTCTGTCAAGGTCACATCCCTTACTGTTTAAGACCTGCCCTGAAATGTTCTTGTTCTGGGGGCCTTGGGGGAGGGGGGAGGGCAGGGGGGGAGATATTCCCTTAATCTGCAAAGATTACACTTTCTGTTTGGCTATGGGGCAGAAAATGAAGGGAAATAAACGGATGGCAAAACAAATTAACATGGGGTATAACCATCCCTTACTCTATTCAAAATGGAAAAGAAAGTGTTGCCCATAGTTCTACTTTAAGCACACATTTCTGCAAAATTTATGGAGGCCTAATGCCACGTACACACGATCATTTTTCGGGTTGTAAAAAATTACGTTTTTTTTTTTGCGTTTGGGCATTTTTCGGGTTCTTAAAAACTTCTAAAAAAAATTCTCCACTTTTTAACAACGTTTTTAACGTTGTCGTTTTTCGGATTGTAAAAAATGGTCGTGTGTGGGCTTTAACAACGTGAAAAATCCACGCATGCTCAGAAACAAGTTATGAGACAGGAGCGCTCGTTCTGGTAAAACTAGCGTTCGTAATGGAGTAAACACATTCATCACGCTGTAACAGACAGAAAAGCGCAAATCGTCTTTTACTAACACTAAATCAGCTAAAGCAGCCCAAAGGGTGGCGTTATCTGAATGGAACTTCCCCTTTATTGTGCTGTCATATGTGTTGTACGTCACCGCGTTTTGCTAGAGCATTTAATTTTCACGATCGTGTGTAGGCAAGGCCGTTTTAATGATCGGGTTGAAAAAAAAGTTTTTTTAGACCCTTAACCACTTAAGACCCGGACCAATACGCTGGTAAATGACCCAAGGTGTTTTTGCGATTCGGCACTGCGTCGCTTTAACAGACAATTGCGCGGTCGTGCGACGTGGCTCCCAAACAAAATTTGCGTCCTTTTCTTCCCACAAATAGAGATTTCTTTTGGTGGTATTTGATCACCTCTGCGATTTTTATTTTTTGCGCTATATACAAAAATAGAGCGACATTTTTGAAAAAAAAACCACTATTTTTTACTTTTTGTTAAAAAAAAATCAAATAAACTAAATTTTAGTCAAACATTTAGGCCAAAATTTATTTAGCCACATGTCTTTAGTAAAAAAAAAAAATCGCAATAAAAAAAAATAGCTACCTAGCGGGAACAGCGACACTAATACAGCGATCAGAAAAATGATCGCTTAGTGACGCTGGCAATAGGGAGTGAAAGGGTTAACTAGGGCGGTGATCAGGGGTTAAAACTTTATTAGGGGGGGTGGGGGGGCTATCCTGAACCTAACACTAACTGTTTTTTACAGTGCCTGTCACACTGACACTAAATGCAGTGATTAAATCACTGCATTCAGTAACACTGTGACAGGGGGGTGGGGGGGGGGCGATCACAAGGGGTTAATATGCCTATGTGAGTGTGTGTCAGTGTTGTGTTGGTGCACACTTACTTGTCATGTCTTCTCTCATCAGCAGCGCTGGGAAACAGCGCTGCGATGAGAGAATACATCATTTCCTCCTTCCTGTGTAAACACAGGAGGAGGAAGTGACAGGCTGGGAGCGCGCTCCCATTGGCTGGGAGCGATCGCGGGGGGGGCGGAAAACACGGACATCCGCCCGCAGATCCCGGATCGCTCCCAGAGGTAGGGAGACCCCCGCAAGCCGCGGAGGGGGTCCCGATGGGACCCCCGAACCGCACTCAGGCGGGGACGTAAATTTACGCCCTTGTGCCTGTACGAGCCATGTTGTGGCCGTATATGTGCGTGCGGGGGTCCTTAAGTGGTTAAAAACGTAATTTTTTACAACCCCGAAAAATGGTTGTGTGTAGGCGGCATTGCAGTGCAGTCTGGCAGAGGTGGGTTACTACTGGAAGCTGGAGAGATACAAAAGCCAGCATCTGATTCAATCAGTCAGTAGCTGCACAAAACTGAAGTGTCAATCCTGGGTGAAGTTGGTGCAAAAGAGTGGTATTCTAGGTGTAGTAGCAAAAAGGTGGTTTGTAGTGACAATGTAAAACTGTTTATTTATTTAAAATAAACTTAAAGCGGAGGTTCACCCAAATGACATGTATATACGATCATATTCTTGAGACTTCCACGTATAGGGCCAGATTCAGGAACACTTGCGCTGGAGTATTTCGATATGCGCCGCGTAACTGTGATGATGCGCCGTCGTTTCTATGTGCCCGTACCCACCAAACTAGATGCGCCCAGTAATGGGTCATTTGCGACCGGCGGAACGTTCCGACGCCAGAGTATCGTCAGCGCTTAATTTCGCTGGGCGCATCAGTCGCGCCTATTGATTTCCCCTGCAAATATGCAAATGAGGGATTTTTCCCAATTCACGAACGGATTAGCACCATACGCTGGCTACATGCGCCGCGCGTATCTGATCCGTCCGGCGCAAAGTTATTTCTACAAAAGGCTGCTTTATCTTTACTCCAGACGGTCACAGGTCAGCAGGAGAGCAGCTACAGCAGCGTTACCGACGATAGGAGCTTGCTGAGCACCCCCACTTGCAAGGACAACACCTCTGTGTGCCAACATGCCAGGGGCACTCGTGGTCCTAGAACTACTGATGGGTCCCCTGGAACCAAGAAGGCGGCCACGTGAGAGGATATACCGCACTCGTATGAACCTCTTTGGCATGGGGGATGAGGAGGTGTATCGCCTCTTCAGATTCAGCCCTGTTGCAATACTTGAACTAACCACAACCCTGCAGGATGACATCACCAGCCCAACACACCGATCACAAGCAGTGCAGCCACTGGTGAAGGTCCTGGCAACACTCCATTTCCTTGCAAGTGGATCATTCCAGCGTACAAGTGGAGTGGTGGCTGGGATGTCACAGTCCTCCATAAGCAGATGTGTGCACCAGGTTGTCCCTGCAATCCTCAGACGCATGTCCAACCAGTTCATCAGACCCACCACTGAGGAGCTGCGGCTGAAGGCAATGACAGATTTCTACAACATTGCCAGATTCCCACGCACTGTGGGGGCCATTGATTGCACACATGTGGCCCTACAGCCCCCCAGTGCCACAGAGCACATATACCGCAATCGGAAGCATTGGCATTCCATCAACGTACAGGTGATAGCCGATGCCCAACGCCTCATATGGCACGTCCGTGCCAAACACCCCGGGTCCAGCCATGACAGTTTCATATACCGTCAGAGTCCCATCCCAGCAGAATTTAACCAGAACATGTATGGGGACAGCTGGCTGGTTGGTGAGTGACATGGGAGTCAGGCATGACTATCCCCTCCCGTCATGCACAACAGAAATCGCACATGCATGACTAACATTCTCCTGTCTTTTCCCTTACAGGTGACTCTGCATATGCACTGGGACCCCATCTAATGACTCCTTTCCGGAACCCCCAAACCAGAGGAGAGAGAAAATACAATGAAGCACACATCAAAACCCGTGCAGTGGTGGAGCAAACATTTGGGCTCCTGAAGTCCCGTTTCCGCTGCCTGGATAAGTCTGGGGGGGCCCTATTGTATTCCCCTACCTTTGTGTGTCAGATCATCGGTGCATGTTGCATACTACATAACTTTGCTATGAAAAAAGGCCTGCATATTGACATACGTGATGACCTGACCCCCGACCCACACAGTCCCCCCCTGCCAGAGGACACCCAGTCTGCTGATGGAAGAGCAGTCAGGAGGGTCCTCGCCGTAGGCATCTTTGGACACTAAACCAAAACATTAATTACACAGACAATGCACGCGTGTACACCACTGATGTCCCTAGATCACACACACCACATGCACATCGCATTGGATTAGCCCAAGTCCAGCATGTAGGAGTTGGGAGCAGTAACGCCAGCGTCAAGGCCCCAATGATGTCACTGTCCATTCACACACCTTTCACACATCATTCATTCAGCCGTGGGGTTCACTTCACCACCACGGCCGAGGGTGACACCCCTTACTTTCAGGAGTGCCACCCTCTCACATTCACACACCATTCACACTGTCCCCTGCACTCCTGACCGTGTGCAGTACAAAAATAAATTAGAAAGATCATATCCTGATCAATAAAAGAAAAATAATCTCATAACCTGAGAAAAATAAAAAATAAACTCATGACCTGAGTATGTGAAAAATAATAATATAAAACCAGCCACAAAAAAAAGGCCTCATCGGGGATGCCGGGGGCTTCTTCTGGGGGCCCCTCTCTGGCTCCGCAGCTGCCTGGATGGAGTGGGTGGGGGTGGGGGGGCATCTGGAGGTGGCTGATCCCCAGGTGGGCCACTCCTGGCAGGTGTGGCCTGCGTGCCCTCCAAGGCCCTGGCTATCCGTCCAAGATAACTGTTGGTCTGGGCCTGCATCCGGAGCTGACGGGTCATCTGGTAATGCTGGGCCCGCCGACTCAGCCTCCCCTGCTCCCGGATGGCAGCACTGTTCCCATGGATGGCAGCAGTGTTGGCCTGGACGGCTGCAGTGAGGTGCTGGATATCCCCCTGCACCTCCCCCAAAGTGGTGACCACTGCAGCGCAATTAGAGCTGACATCCTGCACTGCGTTGCTGAGGTTGGCAACGGAGCCCAGGCTGTCCGACACTTTCTGCAAGTGGTCCGCTATGGCCCCCATTTGTTCTGTCTGTCTGGCGTGATCCCTTGCCAACTGGTCCTGGACACCATCAGACACCCCCCTGGTCTTCTGGGTCGCCTTCCTGGGGCCAGAAGATGTATGTCCTCGGGTGGAAGGAGTCGCCCTTGAGGGGCTTCCAAGGATGGGGGAGGGGACGACAGACGGGCCAGGAGAAGGGGAGGAGACAGACAAAACCAAAGAAAAGTCCTGCTCTGCCACAGCAGGATCTTCCACAACCACCTCGGCAGGTGTGGTGTGGCCACTCTCCTCCTCCACAACCTCTTCACCACCCAGTGGCTCGGGCACACGATGGCGTGGGGGGGATGGGGTGGAATGCACGCTGACAGATGATGGCCCAGCTCCGTCATCTGTGGATGACACAAAGCAGACACATGTTGGTGGTCCCACACACTTGGCACATGTCCCCCCCCCCCCAAATGCAAAACAACAAATAGGGGATTATAAAACACTTACCTGTCCTTGTGCCTTCCTCCACGGAGTCATAGCCTGCGACCCCCTCCACCTGCTCCCTCTCCAGGCACCGAGCGACCACCTCCTCCTCTGCGGTCAGGGTGACAGGACATGGGGGACCACCACCTGTGCCCCTCTCATACCTCCTGATGGAGGCCACCTTGTCCCTCACCTTGCGCCGCAGGTCATTTATTTTCTTTTGTATGTCCCCAGCAGTCCGGGTGGAGTAGCCCAGGACATTGACCCTGGCAGCAATCGACTCCAGGATGCCCTGCTTCCTCTCCCGGCTGGTCTTCCGGCTTTTTTTGCCATGGAGAAATTCATTCTCCGTCTCCATAGCCGAGATAATGACAGAGACCTCCTGGGTATTAAAGTTGAGGTTCCTCCTCTCTCTGGGGGTAGCGGGAGCAGCCATCACAGAGCAAAAGTATCTTCCCTGGGGTGGGGGGAAACGGAACTACTTTTGCGCCGGAATGGCGTTTCCGCCATCGCTTTTAAGCGCCCAGCGGAACGCATTGCGCTGACGTTTCCCAGGAAGTGGTGCCGACGGAAGTTGTGAGCATGCGCACAAGGGGGCGAGTGGAGCCGCACTCACTGCGCATGCTCCGTGGATGATGCGCTGAACGTAAGCCTCTGCGCCGGGCTCCGCCCATCATTTACATATGATCACACCCACTTCCACTTGCGTCGGGTTACGCCAGCGCATTATCGTTACTCTGGCGCAAGTTTACGCGCAACTGCTATGTGAATTACAGGACTTGCGCTGAAAGGGTCTTCAGAGTAACGTAAATGAGAAGCGTTACTCCAGAGGAAAGATACTCTCATCTACCTGAATCTGGCCCATAGTATGCTTTTTTTTTTTTTGTCTGTACATACCGTATAATGGCTATTTTCCACCCGGCTTCCGGGTTCTCGCTCCCGCGGTAGTAGGTGTTCCTATGCAGAGGCCTAGATGATTGACGTCCTTAAAAAAACTTCCCCCCGGCGGATAAGCCCCCCCCCCTATTGCGTAGGGGTGTCACGAGTTTCCAAAAGTAGCCGAACTGCGAGTCAGCTCTATACGGCGCCTGCGCACCGACTAGGAGCCGTGTAGAGCTGACTGCGCAGGCGCCGTATAGAGCTCACTTCCAGTTTGGCTACTTTCAGAAACTCGTGACGCGCATACGCAATATGGGAGAGCCTTATCCGCCGTGGGGACGTTTTTCTCAAGGATGTCAATCATCTGGGTGAAGTCCCAGATGACATTGCGCCTCTGCATAGGAATGCCTACTCCTGCGGGAGTGAGTACACGGAAGCCGGGTGGAAAATAGCCATTATACGGTATGTACAGCCAGAAAAAAAAAAAAAAAACAGCATACTGTACATGTTGGAAGTCTAAAGAATATGATCGTATATACATGTTATTTGGGTGAACCTCCGCTTTAATAAAAAAGGAAGGAAACAACAAATATGTATTTGTGAATATGAATGACAAGTACCAGGTGCCTGGGAGAGAAAGAAAATTGACGGGTGCTCAGAAGAGGTGTCAGCTGCCAAGACACTATCTGCCAATGCACAATGCAGCATTTACAGCACTACACAATGAATATCAGGACCCTACAGTGAAAGGGCACATTGCATGTTATGGTAACTCTTATAATAAGAGCATTTTGCAAAATTTTAATAAAAGATAAGACAATAGGGAAGACTTATGGTATGGCTTCTGTAAGAGGTACATGCAGGACAAAACATATATGTATTTTTTTTTTACAGACTTTTCTATACATACTGTATGAAGTTAAGTGGCATACACCAACAGATCTTGGGGGTTATTAACGAAAGGCAAATCCACTTTGCACTACAAGTGCAAACTACAAGTGCAAAGTTCACTTGAAATTGCACTGAAATTGCACTTGAAAGTGCAGTCGCTGTAGATCCGAGGGGGACATGCAAGGAAAATAAAAAACTAAAAAACAGCATTTTAGCTTGTACATGATTGGATAATAAAATCAGCAGAGCTTCTCCTCATTTCAGATCTACCCCTCAGATTTACAGCGACTGCATTTCCAAGTGAACTTTCAGTGCAATTTCAAGGGCACTTTGCACTTGTAGGGCCAGATTCACAGAGCCATTACGCCGGCGTTCTAGGAGATGCGCGGCGTAAGTCTAAATGTGCGCATGCGTATCGATGCGCCGCATCCCCAAAACGATATACGCATGAAATCTACTTTTTTTCGACCGGCGTAATTTCGATAGACCGGCGTATCCGTCCGCGCAAAACTGCGCTAGACACACCATTGATTTGCTATTCAAATATGCAAATGAGGGGGTTACGGGGATCCACAAAAGTAAGTTGGTGCAGCGCAGGCTACGCGCTGTGCGCAACAGCTGCACGTCCTGTCTAAAATTAGACTATATAAAAGGTGGAATAAAATTAGACAATCCGTCTACAAGTCAGCTAAAGCAACACTGTTAGTGAGGAGCTGAGCAGTCACACTTGCTGGACAACAAACTTTATGCCAACATGCCAGGGGCATCCTTGCTCATAGCTATAATAATGACTTTAGAGGAGCAAAAAAGGAGGAGGGCATGGAGGAGGGCACGAAGGAGGGCACGGGAGAGGATATACCGCACACGCATAGACATCTTTGGCATGAGTGATTCTGAGGTGTATCGCATCTTCAGATTCACCCGTCATGCCATCATGGAATTAACCACAACCCTGCAGGAGGACATCACCAGCCCAACATACCGCTCACATGCAGTGCAGCCACTGGTCAAGGTCCTGGCAACACTCCATTTCCTTGCCAGTGGCTCTTTTCAAAGAACAAGTGGAGTGGTGGCTGGGATGTCACAATCCTCCATGAGCAGATGTGTGCACCAGGTTATCCCTGCAATTCTCAGACGCATGGCCAACCAAATCATCAAACCATCACTGAGGACCTGCGGCTGAAGGCAATGACAGATTTCTACAGAATTGCCAGATTCCCACGCACCGTGGGGGCCATTGATTGCACACATGTGGCACTCCAGCCCCCCCATGAGACAGAGCACATATACCGCAATCGGAAGCATTGGCATTCCATCAACGTACAGGTGATAGTCGATGCCCGAGGCCTCATATGGCACGTCCGTGCCAAACACCCCGGATCCAGCCATGACAGCTACATATACAATCAGAGCCCCATCCCAATGGAATTCGAACAGAACGTGTATGGTCCCTTCTGAGATTGGCGGGCAGAACCTCGGCCACCCCCCTGATCTTCTGGGACGACTTCCTGCCTCCAGCTGATGCTTGTGGCCGGGGAGAAGGGGAGGCCCTTGCGAGGGGAGCCCTGTTGGGGGAGGAGTGGGAGGGGCTACCCCTTATGGAGGGCTGGCTGCTGCCAGCCAGAGGGGAAGACTCCTCCAAAAATAACAATCCACTGGCTGACATGACCTCCTCCTCCTCCTCAAACTCCTCCGAGGACTGCGGCCTTGTCGGTGGGTCCTCATCAGGCTGGTGTCCCGGGGATGGTGCGGACAGGCCAGATGGCCCAGCACCCTCCTGCACATCTGTGGATGACACAAAACATTCACAGGTTGGAGGATCCACACACTTGCCACATATTCCCTCCCCCCCACACATGCTACACACCAGATAGGAAAAGAAAACCTTACCTGTCATCACAGGCTCCTGACTGTAGCCAGGCAGGCCCTCCACTTGTTGCCTATTAAAGGTCTGGGCCACCACACGCTCCTCCGCGGTCAGCCTAACAGGGCATGGTGGGCCCCCTCCAGTGCCCATGGCATGGGCTGCCATTTTGGCCAGCTTCTTTCGGACCAGACGCCGGAGGTCATTGATCTTCTTAAACGATCCCCTCGCGTGTCCGGGTCTCCCCCCCCCCCCAATGAATTTACCTGGTCGGTAATGTTCTGCAAAATCTCCTTCTTCCTGGCCGGGGTGGTGTTGGCACTCTCTGGGCCGTGCAGGAAACGCCCATATTGGGTAAGGGCCCGGGCAATAATTTGTTTCACCCCCAAAGTAAAATTGCTCTTGCGCTTTCTCTCAGTCATATTCATACAACAACTCTCTCCCAAACAATCACCAAAAATCACTCACAAAAACAAGCAGGAAAAATCAAGCAACAAAACAAACAAACCAAAATCTATCAACCAAAAAGTCTCACAACCAGTCACCAAAAGACACTATCAAATATATTCTACAAAACACTAGCTCAAACAGTCAACAAATATCACAAAGACAAGTCACAATGCAACAAACGCTAACTCACAACTGAACAAAAGCACCTTGCTGTATAGGAAGGGATACAAAGGGATGTACTTTTGCAAAAGAAGGGCGTTTGTGTCTGTCTATTTAAGCTCTCTGCATAGTTCACTAAGTTGCCCGGGTCCACTTCCAATTTCACTGATTGCGCCGTTCCCGAGTTGTGAGCATGCGCAGAGAGGTGCTGACCATGGTCTGCTTCATGTGCGCATGCGCGATCCAGCCGGCCCTTCATTTGCATGGGGTCACGGCTCATTTCAATGTAACACGCCCACGTCCCTCCCAATTTGAATTACTCCGCCTTACGCCTCGGAATTTACGTTACACAGGAGCAAATTTCTGCGCAAATACTAAGAGGATACGGTGATTGCGCCTCTACATTGCGCCGGTCTAACATAAAGGAGGTGCGCTACGCCGGTCAAAATATGCGCCAATGTACGTGAATCTGGCCCATAGTTTGCACTTGTAGTGCAAAGTGGATTTGCCTTTTGTAAATAACCCTCCTTGTGTCAGTGACAGCAACAAAACTTAGGCCTCGTACACACGATCAAATCTGTCTGCTGGAAACGGTCTGCTGGACCGTTTCAGCAGACAGATTCGATCGTGTGTACGGCCGAGCCGACGGATTTGGCCACCCGACAGATTTCAAAGCATGCTTTGAAATCTATCGGTTGGGAATCCGTCCGCCCGACATGTCTGCTGGTTAGTACACTTACCAGCAGACATGTCGTCCCGCACCGCCGCCGAATGGATTCGGCGCATGCGCGGAAGTGTTTTACTTCCTGGTGCGGTGACGTGGCGGCGTCAACGTCACCGCCACGTCACCGACACGTCAGCGCGCCGTCTGCTGACGGGGATTTTGGTTTGCTCGTGTGTACACGCGAGCAAACCAAATTCCCAGCAGACAGATTTGTTCAAATCTGTCCGACAGACAGATTTGAACAAATCTGTCTGCTCGTGTGTACGAGGCCTTAGAGTTCATTAGTCAAATGCAAACCAAGCATCCAAATACAATATAACCTCATCATTGAATATGAGTGGACTACTATATAATATTTCTGATTGAACTGGTCATGTTTAAAAGTATAATTGTCATGAAGGAAATACATGGACTGACAATATAATCAGAGAACATTAGGCACCCTTATCTGCCTTCTTGTTATCAGTCAGCAGGCCTGGGATGAGGCAGGGCACAAAAGACATCTTACTCAGGTACTTTGCTGTGCTGGGAGGAAGGGTTTGAGCCTCTTCTGTCTTCACGCCCTGGCTGTCTCCTGCACTGTGCAATACACTGTTGTCATACTGAAAGCTTAGTCCTGCAGATTACTCAGAGAGAGTGTCAGAAGCGTGTAGCACTCCTGATCCTTGGTAGCTGCTGGTCTCATTTTAGCATACTTGTTTTGGCTGTGATACATTCTCCCTGTCTGTTTGTCCACCTGCAAGGTGTTAAGTTGTAACAGTATTGCTTTCCACAATGCGCATATTTTTAGCTGGTATTAACTTTGCATCTTTATAACCAATCCCTATTATGACCTTTTGTTGTCATAGTAGCCGCTTTCCTACCAGGGTCCCCTTTTGTATGCTTAGATTGGCTTGGCTATGGTGACAACACCCAACTGTGGTGAGTGGTCCAAGGGTGACTATAATTAATATACTCTTGTGGATATACCTTGATAGAACCCGTTATCTTCTTGTTGTGCTTATGCATATAGGTGAAGAACACAGAACATAGCTATAGCGCCTGACCGACTGTGTTAGGGGTAAACGTGACAGAAAGCATGGTTTGGCTTCCTTGGAAGACTGACTCCTATTAGGGATTCATCACATTGGCCTGGATTCATAGACTAGGAGAATGAAGTTTCAAGTATAGAAACATAGAATCATGTAAAGAAAAAAAAAAAACAGCAGCTTTATCAATGAAATCGGAATGTCTCCAGGTCCTAGCTATGCTGAGTATTAATTGTGACACAACATGTAATATAGCTGTTTCTGTCTCGAGGCCAGCTTTACTTAAAAACATTGCTAAGAAAAAAATCACAAAAGGCCTTTTTATGAAATAACACTCCTAATAAACCCCTAGGCCGCGTGTACACGATCGGTCCAACCCGAGGAGAATGGTCCGACGGACCATTTTCATCAGGTCACCGCTGAAGTGGCCTGATGGTCTGATGTGCATACACACCATCAGTTTAAAAAACGATCGTGTCAGAACGCGGTGACGTAAAACACGACGTGCTGAAAAAACGAAGTTCAATTGCTTCCAAGCATGCGTCGACTTGATTCTGAGCATGCGCGGGTTTTTGAACCGATGCTTTTGCGTACTAACGATCGGTTTGGACCGATGGTCAGGCGTCCATCAGTCCTAATTTAAAGCAAGTTTTAAAACTTTGGTCCGAAGGACGACAGACCGATGGGCCGTACACAGGGTCGGTTTGGACCGATAAAACTGGACTTCAGTCCATTTTCATCGGTTTGGACCAATCGTGTGTACGCGGCCCTAGTGTCACAAATATACAATTATCTAATCACCATTCATTTTTTTATTAGTATCATACATTTTTGTATTTTTAAATCTATGTGACATTCTTTCACTCTAATATTCAGGGTACTTGTATCACAGGGCTTAAAATATTAAATAATACTATCAGGCAGCCTATACAAATAATGACACACCATTTTTTCAGGTAGGATCTCCCATGTTACTTGGCTACCCTACTTGGTAGAAAAAGTTCAATAAGAAAACCCTGTGTGGTTGATGACATTACTAAATGTCTAGGCACATGATATCTACTGAATAGGGGTGAACAAACATGAGAGCTTTTATTTCCATGAAATTTACGTAAAAATTGGGAGCTTTTGGTGAACTTTTGCCACTTTATGTTGTGTACAGTTGACTTTACCTGGCTTCTTAGGCCGCGTACACACGATCAGTCCAAACTGATGAAAACGAACTGAAGTCCAGTTTCATCGGTCCAAACCGACCGTGTGTATGGCCCATCAGTCTGTTGTCCTTCAGTCCAAAGTTCAAAAACTTGCTTTAAATTCGGACTGATGGATGCCTGACCATCGGTCCAAACCGATCATTAGTACGCAAAAGCATTGGTTCAAAAACCCGCGCATGCTCAGAATCAAGTCGACGCATGCTCAGCACGTCGTTGTGTTTTACGTCACCGCATTCTGACACGATCAATTTTTAAACTGATGGTGTGTACACACATCAGACCATCAGTCTGTGAACCGATAAAAATGAACTTCAGTACGTTTTTATCAGTTTGGACTGATCGTGTGTACAGGGCCTTAAGGTTGCAATAGCTTCTTTCAATTATACTAGACCTACTATTTTGCCAAAAGACTGCCCCCTTTCTATTAGTACCCCAATACTTTAGGTTTTATTTTAACATAATTAAATAAAACAGACAGTAACACTACATACAGTGCCTTGAAAAAGTATTCATTCCCCTTGAAACTTTCCACATTTTGTCATTTTACAACCAAAAATTTTAATGTTTTATATTGGGGATTTTATGTGAATAGGCCATCACAAAGTGGCACATAATTGGGAAGTGGAAGGAAAATGATTAATGGTTTTCAATTTTTTTTACAAATAAATATGTGGAAAGTGTGGCATGCCTTTTGTATTCTGACCCCTTTACTTTGATACCCCTAACTAAAATCTAGTTGAACTATTGCCTTTAGAAGTCACCTAATTAGTATATAGAGTCCACCTGTGTGTAATTTAATATCAGTATAAATACACCTGTTCTGTAAAGCCCTCTGAGATTTATTATTATTCTTAGTGAACAAACTTCATCATGAAGGCCATGAAACACACAAGACTGGTCACCGATAAAGTTGTGGAGAAGTTTAAAGCAGGGTTAGGTTATAAAAAAATATCCCCAGCTCTGAACATCTCACGGAGCTCTGTTAAATCCGTCATCTGAAAATGGAAAGCACATGGCACAACTGCAAACCTACAAAGACATGGCTGTCCACCTAAACTGATAGACCGGGCAAGGAGAGCAACAATCAGAGAAGCAGCCAAGCGGCCCATGGTAACTCTGGAGGAGTAAGAGAATCTGTCTACAGGACAACTATTAATCATGCACTCCAGAAATCTGGCCTTTATGGAAGAGTGGCAAGAAGAAAGCCATTGTTGAAAGAAAGCCATAAGTCCCGTTCGAGAAGCCATGTGCTCTAGTCAGATAAGACCAAAATTAAACTTTTTGGCCTAAAAACAAAACACTATGTGTTTCAGAACACTAACACTGCACATCACTCCGAACATACTATCCCCACCGTGAAACATGGTGGTGGCAGCATCATGTTGTGGGGATGCTTTTCTTCAGCAGGGACAGGGAAGCTAGCCAGAGTTGATGGAAAGAGGGATGGAGCCAAATACAGAGCAATCTTAGAAGAAAACCTGTTAGAGTCTGCAAAAGACTTGAGACTGGGAGAACGACTCTAAACATACAGCCAGATTTACAATTGAATAGTTTAGCTCAAAGCACATTCATGTGTTAGAACGGCCCAGTCAAAGTCCAGACCTAAATCCAACTGAGAATCTGTGGCAAGACTTGAAGATTGCTGTTCAGATGCTCTCCATCCAAACTGCTTGAGCTATTTTGCAAAGAAGAATGGGCAAAAATGTTACTTTCTAAATGTGCAAAGCTGGTAGAGACATCCCCAAAAATATGTGCAGCTGTAATTGCAGCGAAAGGTGGTTCTACCAAGTATTGACTCAGGGGGGCTGAATACAATTTATTTGTAAAAAAATTGAAAACCATTTATCATTTTCCTTCCACTTCACAATTATGTGCCACTTTGTGTTGGTCTATCACATAAAATCCCAATAAAATACATTTACGTTTTTGGTTGTACCATGACAAAACGTGGAAAATTTCAAGGGGTACAAATACTTTTTCAAGGCACTGTAAATGGGATCCTAAAGAAACTTTTTTTTTGTGGTCAAAGTATTCAGAGCTTCTTTTTTTTTAAATATCTTCTTTCTAACAAACCGGAAATATCCTTGGCCTGGATTGAAATATTGCCTGTATATTTTAGTAAATGTTTACAGGATCTCACCATTATAAAATATAGAATTTCATGGGAATCCGTAACACAAACTGTGATCGTTGTTGGATAACAAATGTACATGTTCTTGAATATCAGCCCTTTCCACTACTATACAGGTGTTGTACAGGTCATCATCAGGAAGTCATTATTTTCTAAGTAGATAGTCTACATTCTTACAATTGCTGGTTTAGCGACTGAAATGGATTTCCTTATCCTGAACAGAGCATAGATCATGAAGTGATAGGAGCCTGATAAATCACCAACCTGCCAGGCTTCAAAAAAGTTCAATTTTTTTTAACCGATGGATAAATAACCGATGGGGCCCACACACGATCGGTTTGGTCTGATGAAAACAGTCCATCAGACGGTTCTCATCAGACAAACCGATCGTGTGTACGTGGCATAAGGCTTTTCACACCTTTTGTTCTGATGCACCTAAAATGTATTCAATTGATTTACACTGAAAGGGCAGGTGAGCTTTACTACGGGTGGATGGCTAGGATGAGTGTTCTCTTTTCCATAGACCTTTCTTGAATGAACTCCAAGCAGCACTACAGCCCTTACAGGCTCTTCTTTATCAATCAGGAAAGACCTCATATTTCTATACTACCCACTTGCATCCTGTTTCTGAGAATATGCATCGCCCCAGCCATGTAGCCTTTAAAAACATCTACTTTATTCCTCCAGGTTTGTCTGTACTGATACACTTGTAATGGAATGTTGTCTGTCTTATAACAGACTGTAGATTCATTGAATTGTAATTCTACCCTGTTCCAGTCTTCCAGAAAGACAATAATGACTCAAAATGTCATACAGTGAATTTTTTTTTTTTTTGGAGGTTATCAATATATTTCTCCCCAGATATCTTCAGTCTTTTGTCGTTTTATTGCGTTGCTAGGCGCTCTCCCAGAACTAAGAATTTTGACACAGCTTCACTTCCTCCCTGGATGCTCATCATGCGATGATCACGTGACATCCATCTGCACTGTGCACATGTCCTTCATGATCTCATGAAACTCAGGCCAAGGGGCTTCAAAATGGAAATAGCAGAGGTACCGAATGCTCAATGAATTACACACTGACCATTTGTTTCACCCCTTTCAGTATCTGGATATTTAATAGTGAGGATTGAATATATTTATTCCTGTTTTACTATAGAAACAGGAACATTTATTTCGAAGGAATCTGCTAAGAAAGCAAAATCATCATTGAAACGCCTAAGACATAGTGGGCCAGATTCAGATACAATTACATTGGCGCAGAGTATCAGAGATACACTACGCCGCCGTATTTTACCAGGCTATACGCCGAATTCTGGTAGATTTTGTCCCTTACGGTACGGCGGCGTAGTGTATTTCTCGCTGCGTAATCGAAATACGCGATTAGGGGGCGTGAAGCATTTAAATTAGGCGCGTCCCCACGTCGATCGAACTGCGCATGCTCCGTTCAGAAATTTCCCGCTGTGCATTGCGCGAAATAACGTCCATACATCATTCGTTGTTTGAGTAGCATCGTTTACGGACATTCCTATTCCCGGACGACTTACGTAAAAAATAAAAAAAGACATTGACATTCGACGCGGGAACGACGGCCATACTTAACATGGGCTGTCTAATATTAGACCAGCAAAAAGCTGGTATAATTTTACGCAAAAAGATGACTAAAGATGCCGTAAGAGATTGTGATTGACGTTCGTAACTTCGTGGATCGTCGGCAAAAGCTCATTTGCATACCCCGACGCGGAAAATGACTGGAACTCCACCCAGCGGCCACAAATTTATTGCAGCGTAGATCCGAACACGTAAGCCAGTCGGATTGAAGCCCGCAGCCGTATTTTCATGCTTTGAGGTTTCAGAGTAGTGAAAAAACGCGCGTAATTTGAAAGTACTCCAGTCTAACGCGAGTTAGACAGGAGTAAGGACTCTGTGAATCTGGCCCAGTGAGTCTAAGCCCATATTTTTTAAATACATTTATAAAATGCCAACAAATTCTGCAGAGTCTTATAGTATATTGACTTTTCAAATCCATCCTAAACCCCAAAGGGTGCTTACAATCCAATGACCCTTCAACAGACATACCAACTACTAGGAAAAAGCCAATTTATTTATCTACATGTTTTAAGATATATGAGGAAAGCATTTGTATAAATGTGATGAATATACAAATTTAATTTAGTCACTGAATTCAAAAACCAGTGCTGCAATACAACAGTGCTAAAAGAATAGCCACAGGCGTGCCATATTCTCTCGAAGTGGTTATATTAAGTGTAGAAAAAAATATAGACATGGAATGCCCTTGTAATCGCCAATATCTGGAAAACATAATGTAGTGTATTGCTACCCCCATAGGAGCTGCTAAAAAAAATGCCCAGGATTCTTTTCCCAGTAATTGGCTCACAGCCAAGGACACAATTCCAATTATTATTATTATTATTATACAGGATTTTTTATAGCGCCAAGAGTTTACGCAGCGCTTTACAATATAAAAGGGAAACAATACAGTTACAATACAATACAACACTGGCGTAGCCGGGGGGGGCCGGGGGGGCTGTCGCACCGGGCGAAAAATGGGGGGGGGCGAATCCATCCACCGGCTCCGCGGAGCGCTCCGGAGCCTCGGCCTAGGAAAGTCCCCGACTTCGGCCTAGCTCCGGAGCGGCGGCCATCTTGGTACACCCGGCGGCGGCCCTCCTCTCTGTTCACACACACAGAGGAGGAGGAGCCCGCGCTTGAGGGAAACCACACACGCCGCTGTCTGAGGTCTGAGGTCTGCACTACTGGGGGTTACTGTCTGAGGTCTGCACTACTGGGGGTTACTGTCTGAGGTCTGCACTACTGGGGGTTATTGTCTGAGGTCTGCACTACTGGGGGTTAATGTCTGAGGTCTGCACTACTGGGGGTTACTGTCTGAGGTCTGCACTACTGGGGGTTACTGTCTGAGGTCTGCACTATTATGGAGGTTACTGTCTGAGGTCTGCACTACTGGGGGTTACTGTCTGAGGTCTGCACTATTATGGGGGTTACTGTCTGAGGTCTGCACTATTATGGGGGTTACTGTCTGAGGTCTGCACTATTATGGGGGTTACTGTCTGAGGTCTGCACTATTATGGGGGTTACTGTCTGAGGTCTGCACTATTATGGGGGTTACTGTCTGAGGTCTGCACTATTATGGGGGTTACTGTCTGAGGTCTGCACTATTATGGGGGTTACTGTCTGAGGTCTGCACTATTATGGGGGTTACTGTCTGAGGTCTGCACTATTATGGGGGTTACTGTCTGAGGTCTGCACTATTATGGGGGTTACTGTCTGAGGTCTGCACTATTATGGGGGTTACTGTCTGAGGTCTGCACTATTATGGGGGTTACTGTCTGAGGTCTGCACTATGCTGGGGTATACTGTCTGAGGTCTGCACTATTATGGGGGTTACTGTCTGAGGTCTGCACTATGCTGGGGTATACTGTCTGAGGTCTGCACTATTGTGGGGGTTACTGTCTGAGGTCTGCACTATTGTGGGGGTTACTGTCTGAGGTCTGCACTACTGGGGGTTACTGTCTGAGGTCTGCACTATGGTGGGGGTTACTGTCTGAGGTCTGCACTATTATGGGGGTTACTGTCTGAGGTCTGCACTATTATGGGGGTTACTGTCTGAGGTCTGCACTATTATGGGGGTTACTGTCTGAGGTCTGCACTATTATGGGGGTTACTGTCTGAGGTCTGCACTATGCTAGGGTATACTGTCTGAGGTCTGCACTATTGTGGGGGTTACTGTCTGAGGTCTGCACTATTGTGGGGGTTACTGTCTGAGGTCTGCACTACTGGGGGTTACTGTCTGAGGTCTGCACTATGGTGGGGGTTACTGTCTGAGGTCTGTTAAATAGGGGGTCTGTGATTGTGGGGGGTCTATCTGTGATTGGGGGGATCCATCTGTGATGAGAGGTCTGTTATTTAGGGGGTCAGTCTGTGATGGGGGATCTGTGATTGTGGGGGGGTCAGTCTGTGATGGGGGATCTGTGATTGTGGGGGGGGGTTCAGTCTATGATGGGGGATCTGTGGTTGTGGAGGGGGGGGTCAGTTTGTTAATCCCTTACAGTAAGGGGTTAAATGATTAATCCTGCAATAATTTACCCCTTACATGCTGAAAGCCCTGAGAGGGATACATTACAGATCCTTATAACCAGAGTGGATGATTATACAAGGGGGGGGGGGGCGAAAAAAAAATTCTGCCCCGGGAGCCCATAACTCTGGTTACGCCACTGCAATACAATACAAGAGTGATTGCTTGGATTGGACATCCAAGCAATAACACTTCAGACCCATTAACCAGTCTAGGGGTATGCTTTTTTGGATGCTTTATTAAGAACTTGAACTTGGATAGGTAGTGGGTAGTGGGATACTACAGTAACTCTTAGTAACAATTTGAGGAGATTTAATCTTCCTCTTGGACATCCAAGCAAAGTCCTTTCACTAGAAATTTAATAGACTGAACTAATCAGGACACCAGACACAATGTCCCCTTTAAACCTGCTGATTCTAGCATAAGAGGGATGGCAACAGCACACAGTCTCTAGGATCTCTGACACCAATTTGTACTCACTAATGTCCTAGAATAATTGGTTGCCTCCTTCCAATTTCTTCCAGACACTTTCACCCTGTGGTACCAGACTAGATCCTCAGATGACCGCTCCTCAGTCAGCTTTAGCAAACGCTCAGCAAAGCAGGCATCCATCTAGCCCAACTTGAGGCCTCGATAAGGTGCAGGCTTATGGCAGAATTGCAGAGGGGGGTAACACAATAAATTATTGACTCCCGTAGGTTCCATGGGCCCATACTGTGCCTGGTTAATTGGAAAGGGTACAGACCAGAGGAGCGCTATTGGGTCCCATCCTCGGACGTACATGCTCCTGTCCTCCTCCATGCTTTTCGTTGAGGAGGGGGTACTGTCAGGGCCGGGATCAGCCCTACCTTCTCAGTGCTCAGGTTGCTCAACTGTCAGTTAATTGCCAGCACTCATCGTTCCACAGTGGCTCAGCTGGTGATCATTTCCTGCTCATCAGTCAGCCCCTTCTGGCTATTTAAGCTGCCTGGTTCATTTCTCCTGTGCCTTTGCCTTGGTCAAAGCTACCTGGAGATTCTCTGCTGTGCTCCTGTTAAAGACTTGCCAGCTGACGTCCCTTCTGGTTCCTGATCCTGTTTGCTGTCTCCAACTACACTGATCTCTGGTTTCCTGATTCACTTTGGGCTTGCTCTGACTCCCTGCTTTGGTTACCGAACCCTGGCTAAGTTTTGTCTACGTTTATTATTTGTACAATTTTTACCATTATATTAAAAGGTGTGATTTTTACTGCATTTTCTGTCTTCGTCTGATTCATAGTTCCTGACATTGACTCTGTCTCATCTTTTTTACTTACAGAAAATGTAGAGGTTCTGTGGTGTTGTGTGTTTTAGAAACAATTTAAGTGTATTTTTTTCTAAAATAATAGTTTTAATTTCATTTTAATTTACAAAATGGGCATCTAATGCATAAGTTCACCTTTAGAGCATGTTACACACATATTTAGGGTGTAACATGCTGCAATTTCCCCCCACCCCCTGGGCGCTCTCCCTACCCCCTGTGACAGCAAGCAGGGGTTCCTTTTACCTCACTCTCTGCCCACACAGTGCATCATTCTTTTACAGCGATCTGTGAATGAGAAAACTACGAGTCTTGTCTGCCACTGCGGCAGACGGCTTGTAGTATTCAATGGACTGCGAGGGCCCTCATAGTTCATTCAAAAGCTTTGCAACTTCCAAACTGACAGCCCTTACAGAGGTGTGGGCAGAAAGCTGTAGGACAATGTCTGCAGGAGCCTGACATTGCACTTGTATGATCCACTGAGCGTAAGGGCAATGTTTTATGTAATTGCATTTTTTTCTGCAAAAATAATTGCATCTATTATTTTTTTCTCCAAAAGATGAACTTAGTCTTAAAGCATGTGTATTCAAAATGGGGAAACATGGCTCTGGTAACAAAAGGGTTAAAGGAATACACAACTGAATTAGTTTGTGTTTAGTATATCTGTATGTTTTTCAGCTTTAAAGGAATGTCATGAAAGAAATATGGAAGCTGCTATTACTGAAATCCTTCTGAAAATGTAAGTTCTCCATTTGTCATGCTGACCCTTAATACTTTGAAACTTAGAATGATATAAGGTATCCATACACAGAAGACAGTCTGATGCAAACAGCTGTGGAACCATGTTTCATATGTCATGACTTTAAAAGATAACCTCATGACACCAAACCTGGAAAAAATATATAAAACACTAGAAATGTTAGCAATCATGGCTAGTGAAACAATTCACAGCCTATAGCACATTTGTATATTGTGCTCTAAAAACTGGATGTAGACTTTGATGATTTACAAATGAATCTTTAAAAGAAATCCATCAAGTATATGCACCCAGCATTTAGATGTAAAATCTGTCTAAAGTCTGGTACACACAGGCCAAAAATCAGACAGTTTCTCCTTTGGTCGGTCCGTGTGTACTGGTGTCTGTTCAACAAAAGTCAGTCTAATGACCGGCTTCTGTCTAAAGGTCATGCCAGAAAACCAGCATTCAATCAGTGCTCGCAGCCAATGGCTGTAAGCGCAGATATGTGTATTCTGGATAGACATGTGCACTGACGATTTTTTTTTTTTTTTCGTAAATTCAAAAAATTCGTCAAATCGAAATTTTGAAAAACATAAATTCGAAATTTGTCAATTTGTACATTCGAAAATTTGAATTTGAAAATTTAGAATTCGTAAATTTGAAAATTTGGAGTTTGAAAATTCATAAATCCAAAAATACGAAAATTCTTATTCGAAAGATCGCAAATTCGAAAATCCAAACATTTTTAAATCAAATAAGAAAGGCAAACCGAAAATTCGAAGGAACGAGAAGTCTGAAAATCCCACAATTTTAAATAATAACTAAATATTAAATTATAGGCATTGGAATTTCCTTTCAAATTTGGCTGTTAGTGAACGTAATAAATACAAATTTATCTGAAGTTAAGAATTATCCAAAATAAAGAATCTACACAAATGGATTGGAACAAAATAATAATACATAATAATACATTTTTATGATTATTATTGTTATTTATTATTATTAATTATTTACATAGTTACATAGTTAGTCAGGTTCGAAAAAAGACACAAGTCCTTCGAGTTCAACCATAAAAAAATAAACAAAAATTAAATAATATCATGTACCTAATCTACACCCACAGTTGATGCAGAGGAAGGCGAAAAAAGCCAGCAGAGCATGATCCAATTTGCTACAGATGGGGAAAAATTTCCTTCCTGATCCCCCGAGAGGCAATCAGATTTTCCCTGGATCAACCTTACCTATAAGTGTTAGTACCCAGTTATATTATGTACATTTAGGAAAGTATCCAGGCCTTTCTTAGAGCAATCTACTGAGCTGGCCAGAACCACCGCAGGGAGTCTATTCCACATTTTCACAGCTCTTAGGCCTCGTACACACGAGGCAATTCATTTGTTCAAATCGGTCGGACCGACCGATTTGAACAAATCTGTCTCTTTGGATTTTGGTTTGCTCGCGTGTACACACGAGCAAACCAAAATCCCCGCCAGCAGATGGCGCGCTGACGTGTCGGTGACGTTGACGCCGCCACGTCACCGCACCAGGAAGTAAAACACTTCCGCGCATGCGCCGAATCCATTCGGCGCCGGTGCGAGACGACATGTCTGCTGGTAAGTGTACTAACCAGCAGACATGTCGGGCGGACGGGTTCCCACCCAATAGATTTCAAAGCATGCTTTGAAATCTGTCGGGTGGCCAAATCCGTCGGCTCGCCCGTACACACGATCGAATCTGTCTGCTGAAGCGGTCTAGCAGACCGTTTCCAGCAGACAGATTTGATCGTGTGTACGAGGCCTTACTGTCAAGAAACCTTTCCACATTTGTAAATGAAATCTCTTTTAATGCATTCGTTATTACTGATAATTTGTAACTTTGGATAAATTCGTATTCGTTACGTTCACTAACAGCCAAACCTGAAATACCTATCATTTTAATAGTTAGTTAGAGTTAAGTTATTATTAGATAGCTATTTTTTCAGATTTTCTAAATTTTCGGGTTTTCGAATTTTTGGATTTTCGTTCTTTTGAATCTTCGAATTTTCATTCTTATTTTTGTAGTTTGTATTTTAGAATTTTAGAATTTCTGAATTTCCAAAATTAAAAATGTGCGGATTTTCGGATTTAAGTAGGAAGGTGTAAACCTAGCCTAATGATGGAACAGAATGGGTTTTGTTCTGTCTGATGAAACAATTCCTTCTTTATTCTGATCGAGTCTACCAATTATTGTTCCATTTGCACTGCTATTTAACCAACTTTGCAGGACTGAATCAATGATCAAAACAATATGGTAGATTGGTTTATTCCAATTACCTTTAAGCTGATTGTCTAGTGCTGTGGTTTTCATCTTACAAGGTATAGGTGATCTCAATTGGGGATCCGGACATCACAAATGGGTTTACTGATTATTCAGCTTGTGTAATGGTCCAGAAGATTGTCAAAGACTAGGGGAGATGGTCAGAGACTGCAGAAATGCTACAAATTTGGCTTGTGGACTGGAGACCTGGTGGATGAGACATTTAGGGACAGTGGGCATGTTACATAAGACTGACATTTAGCCCCCTTAGAAACTGATGCTTCAACTTCCAATATTGGCTGCTGGGGTCTGCTGAGGGCCACATATCAAGTACCAAAAGGCAGTCCATATGTGATTCTCAGGCTGCAGATCGGCCACAGAGCCTGTAGTGTATGAAGCAAAATGGTGGATTTTGAAATGATGACTTCAAAGTGATAAGACTAATACGGAGGAAACAGTGTAACAATGATTTCAGACATCTCAATAAAACGATTAAATCCAAAAATCAATAGCACAATAAATCTGTTTGTGTATTACTATCTTTCCTTTTAGAACCAAGCAGTTAAAATTAGCAGGCAGACATTCTAAAACTAAAAAGCTACACGGCTATAATGTGTATCCTAAAAGAAATGCTGTGAATTATCCCTGTTGTTGTAGCTTGCTGATGGTAAAGGAAATGTATGGTTTCCTTTTACTAAAGAAAAGGTCATGGTGAGTTGAACTCTACTATTCACTAGTCATAAAGGAGCTGGTCCTTCCTAAAAAAAAAAACACTCCCAGCTCTTATTTTAGGCTGGGCCTGGTCAGTGCTTCATGGGTGCATTTTGCTGACCTTAGGCTTTGGATTTTCATTTCTTTTAACCTCTGCATTTAGAAAACACATATAGAAAGATTAATGTGTCTGCAAGGATCAAATGTGAACTTCACACCGGCATTATCTGATTTCAAGAGCTTAAGCCGCAAGCATTCATGGTTCTCTGTGATTATATTTCTTACCTTAGAGGGTCAGTGTTTGATGCTGGGGTTAAAAGACAATATCAGAAAAACTTTTCGGACCCCTTCTTCCGAGCCCCTAACCTAATCTAAGCCTAAACTCCCCATCCTCATGCGTAGTTACCTTTTATGGATACTTGCTTTATTGTAGACTTCTACCCAAAATCTTCTTTTGGGGTGTTTGTGCATGAAAATGAATGCAACCATACACCATGGCCCCATTATTGCAAGATAGAAAGAGAGAGTTACTGCATGGCAACGTTGTAGCAGGTTTCAGGAATAAGGTTGTAAACCAGGCTTAGAACCTATGGCTCGCAAGCCAGATGTGGCTCCTTTGATGGCTGCATCTGACTCTCGTCTCTCAATCCGTGGATCGCGTGGTGTGCCGATCCGCGGATTGTGCCCATAGGAAAGGCCGCAGCTTCGGCCTAGCTCCGGAGCGGCGGTCTATCTTGGTACACCCGGCGACAGGCGCAGAGCAGCAAAAGCACTATTCACAATGGAAATGTTCCCAACAATGCGCCGGCATAACGTAATTTAGTCGGCGTAAGGCAGCGTAAGTTGAAGTGGGTGTGACCTTATGCAAATGATTGTCCGAGCGTGGTGCAATGCTTTACGCCCGGCGTATCTAAAATGGCGCATGCGCAGTGACATGGACGTACGATTTGCGTCCCTATGCGCATACTCACAACTACGCCGGCACAACTTCCTGGGATACGCCGGCCCACCGGCTTACGGCAAGCGCATAAATACGCCCAGACATGCGCCCATCCTGCGCAAAAGTACATCCTGCTTGTTCCCCACCCCCCCCCCCCCTGAAGCAAGGTACTTTTGCTGGGCGATGGCAGAAGCTAGGAATGGAGGAAAGGAGAGGAGGAAGAGGAATTTTTCTGACGAGGAGAGGGCTTTCCTTGTGGCTGGAATGGACAAATATGACCAGTTCCTCCATGGTGCCCAAAGTGCCCAGACCAGCAAGGCACGGAAGAGGGAGATTTTGGAGGAGATCACCCTTCAGGTGAGACCAGAAAGCCTGAGGATATTGGGAAAAAAATTAATGACATGAGAGGTAAGGTCCGTGAAAAGCTGGCGCGTATAAGGAGCCACACCAGGGGCACAGGAGGAGGACCAGCCACATCTGAGCGTTTGACAGATGAGAAGGAGGCCATCGCCCAATGCCTGCATCAGGAGCAGGTGGAGGGCATTGGGGGCTATGACTCCGGTGACCAGGCCTTGAGGACAGGTAAGTGTGTTTTATCTCCTATACGGTGTGTAGCATGTGAGGGGGTGGAAGGGAACATGTGACAAGTGTGTGGGTCCACCAACATGTGAATGTTTTGTGTCATCCACAGATGTGCTGGAGGGAACTGGGCCGTCGTCGTCTGCTGGGTGACCCACGCCATCCCCACAGGAGAGTGCCCACTCCTCTCATCTATAGGAAGTGGTGGAGGAGCATGGGGACCCCGAGGGTGTCGTTTACCTCATGGAGGATCCCACCATCCCTGTATCCTCCCAACCCTCCTCCCCCATCAGGGGTAGCCCCTCCCTCTCCTCCCCCATCAGGGCTAGCCCCTCACCTTCCTCCCTCATCAGGGAAAGCCCCTCAAGGGCCTCCCCATACACACGGCAGACCCGCCATATGGGTGCTGTCGCTGTTGAGATGAGGCGTGTTGCAGACAGCCTGGCATCCACGTCACAGATCCACGACAGCCTCCAAGACGTGAGCTGTAATTGTGCTGCTGTGGTCACCAGCCTGGGGGAGCTGCAGGCCACCACAGCAGGCCTTGCGGCTGAAGTGAAGAGCCTGGCAGTGGTCGTCGTGGAGGAGTGGAGGCAGACTAGGCTGCTGCTGGCAAACACAAATGCAGTCCTCACCCGCATTGCCCTGGCATTGGAGGTCAGGCAGCCAGCCAGGGAGAGTCCAGGGGATGCTCCTCCACCTCCTGATGCCCCACCCCCCCACCTGAGGCTCCCCCAGGCAGTCAAGGAGCCGGGGCTGTGGCACCAGGCGTAGCCCACGACAGGGCAGATGAGTGCCATTTTTGTTTTTTTATTTTGTGCTCACGTGATTTTTTGGATACTCAGGTTATGAGTTTTTCCTTTTTTTTGGATACTCAGGTTATGAGTTTATTTATTTTGTAGTATCTGCACACAGTGAGGAGTGCAGGCTGCAGTGTGAATGGTGCGTGAATATGGGGGTGGCATTCCTGCCAGCAAGGAGTGTCACCCTCAGTCGTTGGGGAGAAGTTATCCTCACAACCGTGTGAATGTGGTATCAATGTACAGCGACACCATTAGGGCCTTGGCACGGCGTTGCTGCTCCTGCATGGTGGACTTGGGCTATGTGATGTGGATGTGGTGTGTGTGAGCTAGGGACCACAGTGGTGTGCATGCGTGCATTGTCCATGTGCCATGATGAATGTGTGTGTTTAACGTGCAAAGATGCCTACCGCGAGGACTCTCCTGACTGCTCTTCCCTCAGCAGATGGGGTAGCCTCGAGCAGGGGGGGACTGTGTGGTTGGGGGGTCAGGTCATCACATATGTCAATCTCCAGGCCCTGTCATGGCGTAGTTGTGCAGCACACAACATGCACCGATGATCTGGCACACAAAGTTTGGGGAATATAACAGGGCCCCCCCGGACGTATCCAGGCATCGGAAACGCGACTTGAGGAGGCCAAATGTGCGCTCCACAACTGCACGGGTACGTACAGTGCAGAAAATAAGTATTTGAACACCCTGCTATTTTGCAAGTTCTCCCACTTGGAAATCATGGAGGGGTCTGAAATTGTTATCGTAGGTGCATGTCCACTGTGAGAGACATAATCAAAAAAAAATATTCCAGAAATCACAATGTATGATTTTTTTAACTATTTATTTGTATGATACAGCTGCAAATAAGTATTTGAACACCTGAGAAAATCAATGTTAATATTTGGTACAGTAGCCTTTGTTTGCAATTACAGATGTCAAACGTTTCTTGTAGTTTTTCACCAGGTTTGCACACACTGGAGGAGGGATTTTGACCCACTCCTCCACACAGATCTTCTCTAGATCAGTCAGGTTTCTGGGCTGTCGCTGAGAAACACGGAGTTTGAGCTCCCTCCAAAGATTCTCTATTGGGTCTTGATATGCTTCTTACAGAGCAACTCCTTGGTTATCCTGGCTGTGTGCTTCGGGTCATTGTCATGTTGGAAGACCCAGCCTCGACCCATCTTCAAAGCTCTGAGGGAAGGAGGTTGTTGCCCAAAATCTCGCAATACATGGCCCCGGTCATCCTCTCCTTAATACAGTGCAGTCGCCATGTCCCATGTGCAGAAAAACACCCCCAAAGCATGATGCTACCACCCCCATGCTTCACAGTAGGGATGGTGTTCTTGGGATGGTACTCATCATTCTTCTTCCTCCAAACACGGTTAGTGGAATTATGACCAAAAAGTTCTATTTTGGTCTCATCTGACCACATGACTTTCTCCCATGACTCCTCTGGATCATCCAAATGGTCATTGGCAAACTTAAGACGGGCCTTGACATGTGCTGGTTTATGCAGGGGAACCTTCCGTGCCATGCATGATTTCAAACCATGACGTATTACCAACAGTAACCTTGGAAACGGTGGTCCCAGCTCTTTTCAGGTCATTGACCAGCTCCTCCCGTGTAGTCCTGGGCTGATTTCTCACTTTTCTTAGGATCATTGAGACCCCACGAGGTGAGATTTTGCATGGAGCCCCAGTCCGAGGGAGATTGACAGTCATGTTTAGCTTCTTCCATTTTCTAATGATTGCTCCAACAGTGGACCTTTTTTCACCAAGCTACTTGGCAATTTCCCCGTAGCCCTTTCCAGCCTTGTGGAGGTGTACAGTTTTGTCTCTAGTGTCTTTGGACAGCTCTTTGGTCTTGGCCATGTTAGTAGTTGGATTCTTACTGATTGTATGGGGTGGACAGGTGTCTTTATGCAGCTAATGACCTCAAACAGGTGCATCTAATTTAGGATAATAAATGGAGTGGAGGTGGACATTTTAAAGGCAGACTAACAGGTCTTTGAGGGTCAGAATTCTAGCTGATAGACAGGTGTTCAAATACTTCTTTGCAGCTGTATCATACAAATAAATAGTTAAAAATTCATAAATTGTGATTTCTGGAATTTTTTTTTTGATTATGTCTCTCACAGTGGACATGCACCTACGATGACAATTTCAAACCCCTCCATGATTTCCAAGTGGGAGAACTTGCAAAATAGCAGGGTGTTCAAATACTTATTTTCCGCACTGTATGTGTGCTTCATTGTATTTTCTCTCTCCTCTGGTTTGGGGATTCCGGAATGGAGTCAGGAGATGGGGCCCAAGTGCATATGCAGAGTCACCTGGAAGGGAAAAGACAGGAGGATGTTAGCCGTGCATGTGCCCCTCGTGATGTCTGCATCATGGGGTCGGACAGTCATGCCTGACACCCATGTCACTCACCAACCAGCCAGCTGTCCCCATACACGTTCTGTTCAAATTCCGTTGGGATGGATGCATTGACGGTATATGTAGCTGTCATGGCTGGACCCTGGGTGTTTGGCACGGACGTTCCATAATGAGGTATTTGGCATCGGCTATCACCTGTACGTTGATGGAAGGTTCCGATCAGCGGAAGTTCACTTTAGGGTGGAGCTCCGCTTTAATGCACATTCGGTATATCCTCTCCCGTGCCCTCCTCCTCGGTGCCTGTGGCCACAGTAGTAGTGCTAGGACCACTGCTGCCCCTGGCATGTTGGCATACGGATGTGTTGTCCTGCAAGTGTGGTTGCTCAGCTCGTCTGTAACGGTGCTGCTGTAGCTGCTCTCCAGCTGACCTGTGCACGTCTGCTGCTGACTTACCCCTGCTTTATGCTGAGTAACTTTGCGCCGAACGTTCAACTTACGCGCGGCACGCGTAGCCAGCGTCGGGCGCAAATACGTTCGCGAATCGGCGTATCTCCCTCATTTGCATATTTGAATAGGAAATCGATAGGCACGCCAGATGCGTCCAGCGTAAATATGCGCCTACGATACGCCGGCTTAGGAAAGTTACGTCGGTCGGCAGAAGCCTATTTTCAGGCGTATCTATTTCTGTGGGTACGGCGCATAGATACGACGGCGCACATTTTGAGTTACGCGGCGCATATCGAGATACGTCAGCGTAAGTCCTACCTGAATGTGACCCATTGTATGGCTCTCACGAAATTACATTTTAAAATATGTGGCGTTCATGGCTCTCTCAGCCAAAAAGGTTCCCGACCCTGTTGTAAACTATAGTTTAGAAAATGGTAAGTAATCAACTGGGCAGGGTGTAGGCTTAGATTAGATTAGGGGGGCCAGAGAGGGATTTTTTTCTTATATAATTGGTGCACTCAACATTTGTTGAGATCTCTCGTACTGAATTTCCGGGTCTGGACACCTGATGCAGCCATTCAAAGAGAGTATCGCTTTCCCTGATGGATTATTTTTATATCATGCAGTTTGTAACAGGAGGAGCTGAAACACGCAAAGGTGGGCAGCAACACTGAAAACTTCCAAGTAAACTAAAACAGAGTTGGAAATCATGGCAGGGAGATCTTGCTCTTGGAACACAGTAAGAAACCAGGAGCTGAAGCAGCCGCAAAAGCTCTACTTATAACTAAAATAAATAACAAGACACCACGCTACCAATATAATAAATAGCTAATAATCAATAAATGTTAATAATCAAATAAATGAGTGATCAAACCTGCAATAATAAGCAAGATACAATTTGCACAATCAATTATTCAGGTAGGGATTGACAATTTACCTCCCCCACAGTGTTGATAATGCCTATTCCCTTAATTAGAATGGCACAACACTGCGAATAAAAAATTATCTAAACATTTAAATCAGGGGTGCCCAACCTTTTGAAGAGCGAGGGCCACTTAAGCGACTTGGTAACTGGTCGCGGGCCACAATGAGCGGAGCGGGTGGATAGCATGTCCGTGTCTGCTCTGCATATGCAGAGCGGACAAGGACACAGCCCACTATACTTTTTCGCGGATTAGATTGGAGGTAGGACACAAGTTGATTTATGTCTCCCACTATTTAGAGGTGAATGAAGGGTCCAATTGGTCGGACTGAGCATGTGAAAGGGGCCCCAAGGCTGCTTTCACACTGATGCACTGCGGTTTACCCAAACCGCGGGTGCAACGCAGTGTACCTTTTGGCTTTCCTGCACTTTGCAATAGACTTCTATTATATATCTGCAGGTTTGGTGCGCTTTCAGAAAGCTCACTAAACTCGCAGGTAATAACTGAACTCTATGGCTCAGTGCAGGTAACCCGCAGGTAAACTGGTCTGCACCTACGGATTAGTTTGAAAGCAGCCCAGTAACCACTGCAGAACAGATAAGCCCATATATACATTGTGATTTTGGTAATAAACTGACCTTTTAATAACAGTATTCAATTCCATCCCAGAGCAGCAGGCCGCAGGCTACATCAGAGGGCTCCGCGGGCCACATGTGGCCCCCGGGCCACTGGTTGTGCACCCCTGATGTAAATCGTGACATAAATATTATTAAAGTCCAAAAGACTTCACCGATCAGTGCAAGATAATCTAAAGTGCTGGTGCTCTCCTCCGCCTCAATATCCTAGCTGCTCACCTCAAAAGCTGACCCCTGTTTTACCAGCAGGTCAGATAAAGCAGATTCCCTCTCATGGTAATAATTGGTTTAGCCTGACGTGGAGCTCCTATTCCGTCTGTGTAACCATAGATCTTTAATCCGGCTATCAACCAGTCCTAGATCTCCGGTAAACATAGGATTTACAAAAAAACGCCAAATCTAGTGCTCTCTGTATGCCAAAGGTTTATTTACTGTATATATTTGAGTATTAGCCAAGTTTTTCAGGAAAAATATTTGTGATGAAAATGCCCCACTCGGCTTTTACTCGAGTCACCTTTTTGCGCCTGATCTCCTGGAACTCGGGACCCAGTACCAGCCGACCGTAGGTCCCCTGGATCCCAAACTTGGCATGCATGTAGCCCCACTCTTCCTCTACACGTGTGCAAAGTTTATTATCTGGGGGACCTACGACTGGGGAGCACCGATTTTTCAAACCGAGCACCCCTTCCATAGACTCCCATGTTAAACGTCAGTCTAGTCATGGACACAGTGAGGCATGGGCACAGTGAGGCATGTACATGGACACAGTGAGGCATGCAGATGGACACCCTAGACTTATACTCGAGTCAATATGTTTTCCAAGTTTTTTGTGGTAAAATAAGGTGCCTCAGCTTATATTTGGGTCGGCTTATACTCAAGTATATACGGTAATTGATAAACAGTAAAACATTGTTTACAAGAGAAGCACTTAAGCAGTGCAGATTTAGGATGCATAAAACAACGAGATGCTTGCAAGATGACGTCACCACTGCGACTCCTCCCCCTATTAGTGTTGTGCCATTCAAATTAAGGGAATAGGCATTATCAACACTGTGGGGGAGGTATATTGTCACACCCTATCTGAATAATTGATTGTGCACATTGTATCTTGCTTATTATTGCAGGTTTGATCACGTATTTATTTAATTATTAACATTTATTGATTATTAGCTATTCATTATATTGGCAGCGTGGCACTATCTTGTTATTTATCTAATCAATGTGAAATGAACACGTTTTTCTGTGCTTGCAGCAGCCAGGTGGGGGGGTATTTTGTAATATCACTCACAGTTTTTTATTATTTATATAATTTTATAATTTAATATATTGTGCTGATAGGAACTAGTTTTTTATCATAACTAAATTATCGCTTTTGGTTTAACTGATCCTTTAATAGGAACAGTAACAACATTTGCTATACAGACAGGAAGAGATGGGAAATATCTCGCCAGAAGGACATAGACTTTAACAAAACATTTTTTTCAGAAAAGCAGAAGGGGGTCAGAAGAACCTCCTATCAGATTTTATAACTGACTGTATTTTCCTATCCCAGTGACAACAACTCCCCTAATTTCTTATCCTACTGTCATACAGATGTGAAGTGAGAGAGAAATATTCCAAACAGAAAAAAAATCTTGACAAGTATTTACTCTTCCTAAGATGAAATGTTTTGACTGGAGTTGGTCTTCAACTTCAATTATTCCCGTTGCTCCTGGTGCATTATTTGTGCTCTATGATCTACAGTGCCTTGCGAAAGTATTCGACCCCCTTGAACTTTGTGACCTTTTGCCACATTTCAGGCTTCAAACATAAAGATATAAAACTGTAATTTTTTGTGAAGAATCAACAAGTGGGACACAGTCATGAAGTGGAACAAAATTTGTTGGATATTTCAAACTTTTTTAACAAATAAAAAACTGAAAAATTGGGCGTGCAAAATTATTCAGCCCCTTTAATTTCAGTGGAGCAAACTCTCTCCAGAAATTCAGTGAGGATCTCTGAATGATCCAATGTTGACCTAAATAACTAATGATGATAAAAAGAATCCACCTGTGTGTAATCAAGTCTCCGTATAAATGCACCTGCACTGTGATAGTCTCAGAAGTCCGTTTAAAGCGCAGAGAGCATCATGAAAAACAAGGAACACACCAGGTAGGTCCGAGATACTGTTGTGGAGAAGTTTAAAGCCGGATTTGGATACAAAAAGATTTCCCAAGCTTTAAACATCCCAAGGAGCACTGTGCAAGCGATAATATTGAAATGGAAGGAGTATCAGACCACTGCAAATCTGATGGCCGTCCCTCTAAACTTTCAGCTCATACAAGGAGAAGACTGATCAGAGATGCAGCCAAGAGGCCCATGATCACTCTGGATGAACTGCAGAGATCTACAGCTGAGGTGGGAGACTCTGTCCATAGGACAACAATCAATCGTATACTGCACAAATCTGGCTTTTATGGAAGAGTGGCAAGAAGAAAGCCATTTCTTAAAGATATCCATAAAAAGTGTCGTTTAAAGTTTGCCACAAGCCACCTGGGAGACACACCAAACATGTGGAAGAAGGTGCTCTGGTCAGATGAAACCAAAATCAAACTTTTTGGCAACAATGCAAAACGTTATGTTTGGCGTAAAAGCAACACAGCTCATCACCCTTAACATACCATCCCCACTGTCAAACATGGTGGTGGCAGCATCATGGTTTGGGCCTGCTTTTCTTCAGTAGGGACAGGGAAGATGGTTAAAATTGATGGGAAGATGGATAGAGCCAAATACAGGACCATTCTGGAAGAAAACCTGATGGAGTCTGCAAAAGACATGAGACTGGGACGGAGATTTGTCTTCCAACAAGACAATCATCCAAAACAAAATCTAAAATGGAATGGTTCACAAATAAACATATCCAGGTGTTAGAATGGTCAAGTCAAAGTCCAGACCTGAATCCAATCGAGAATCTGTGGAAAGAACTGAAAACTGCTGTTCACAAATGCTCCCCATCCAACCTCACTGAGCTCGAGCTGTTTTGCAAGGAGGAATGGGCAAAAATTTCAGTCTCTCGATGTGCAAAACTGATAGAGACATACCCCAAGCGACTTACAGCTGTAATCGCAGCAAAAGGTGGCGCTACAAAGCATTAACTAATTAATATCCAAAAAATTTCGTTCCACTTCATGATTGTGTCCCACTTGTTGTTGATTCTTCACAAAAAATTAGTTTTATATCTTTATGTTTGAAGCCTGAAATGTGGCAAAAGTTCACAAAGTTCAAGGGGGTCGAATACTTTCGCAAGGCACTGTATATTATCAAGTCTAATGCCACGTACACACGACCGTTTTTCATAACGTGAAAAATGCTATTTTTTTTAATTGGTCAATAAAAACGACCGTGTGGGGGCTCCAGAGCATTTTTCTCGACGTGAAAAAATGGGCATTAAAAATTTAGAACCTGCTCTATTTTTTCGTGTCGTTTTTCACGTCGTGAAAATCGATCGTGTGTAAGCTTTAACGACGACAAAAAAACACGCATGCTCAGAAGCAAGTTATGACACTCGTTCTGGTAAAACTAGCGTTTGTAATGGAGATAGCACATTCATCACGCTGTAACCGACTGAAAAGCACAAATCGTCTCTCACCAAACTTTTACTAACACGAAATCAGCAAAAGCAGTCCAAAGGGTGGTGCCATGGAACTTCCCCTTTATAGTGCCGTTTTTTTTTTTCACGATCGTGTGTATGCAAGGCAGGCTTGACAAGAATCACGTCGAGAAAAAGAACGTTTTTTTCCATGACATTAAAAACGGTCGTCTGTACGCGGCATTAGAGTGATATTGGTTTTAATCATAATAACTATGGCAAGTGTGCAAATATGCAAAATTTTATACCATTATTATGCAATTTAAATAGATTTGGTCACTTTGCCTATTTAGGGTAAAGTGGCAGAGTCTCTTGTAATAAGAACCCCCATCTCATGCACAGAAAACATTCCCTTCTTTACCCCATCACTATTTCAATTCATCAGAGCTGGAATTCCAAACTCTATGTAAGCTCTGTGTTAGATGGTGCCACACACACATGGTTAATAACATCATCCTTCTTATCTGCAAGACATGTTGATTGACTGGTCTGGTCCAACCACTGCATCTTAGGAGGAGACATAATGCTCCACCATATTCGTAAGGACTGGCTAATTACCGAGGAATCGAACAAAGAAAGCGGTGACGGAATGTGGGTGTGTATAAATTGATTCCCCTGGCCAGACACCAGTCAATTTTTGATGAAAAACTTTAGCTTTTAGAACATTTCTTTGATTTTCTTTTTTTGTTTTTTCTTTGATTTTCTAAGGGTTAGTGGGGACAAATCAACAATTGTTTTATATCCACTATAGAGATACAATTTGAAGGAGCAGGATATAATTTGTTTCCCAAACAAATGAAATTCTAACTGCAAATGTAATTTTTCTTCAGGAGAAATTATACATAAAGTAATGCTCATGTTCTAAGCACAAAAGAGTAGGGCTGTGCAAATTAACTTTTAATTAATCAATTAATCTTAAATTTTTTTGATCGATCAAAAATGTTTTGATCAATTAAAATTATTTTCATTGGTACTCACCTCTCCGCCGGCTTCTGGGCCTTCAGGGAGTTCCGCCTGAGACCCCGGCAGGGCTTGCCGTGTCCATCTGAAGTGCTCCTTTGCTATACCTTTTATATCTGGATGCCAGCGGGACCTTACTATCTGCCACACGCAAGGGCTGTTACACTTCCCTCTATCAACCTGGAATTCTACAGCCATCCACTGGGAGTTGTGATAGTTCCCTTCATGGGACATCTACATGCCGACGGACTGATGTTAACCTCTCCTCATCTGGATTCAGCAGTGGTATCGTTGTACCTATTTTTATACCAGTATCATACTTGGCTACATGTTTTTATGACTGCTTTTGCTACCGTTTGGTATTACTCCCACCATTTTTACAGTTTATGTAGCTACATAGATTTTATCTCCAGTGCAATATTTATTTTGTTATCTACTTGAAGACTATAAAAGTTTTAATGCTATTCCCATCGAGTGCTGCCTTTGTGTGTTTTTGTATCCTGCTATCCATTTTTCCAGTTGTTGGAAGCTGCACTGGGAATCAGCCTGCAAGGAGATCAGCTAAAAGTAGTTGGATCTGTATGTGCGTTATAATTAATCGAAAGTAGTCGATTGATCGATTAAAAAAAAAACTATTAATCGAACACAAAAATTTTGATCAGTAACAGCCCTACAAAAGAGACTTGTTTAATAAGTCTTGGATTCAATGCAAGTAGCAGATCTGCATGAAATGTTAAGGGTTTTAAAACAAAATTAGTTGACTCAATGATGGCAAGAACGAATGCTTTGACAAATGATTTTTCAGAATTTCCATACGCCCGTTCAAATTAACTTCCACTGACCATACATGAGAAACTGTCCTGAATGGGCAAATAGACAGATTCTCCTTAACTCTGCTAATCCCAACAAATATTGAAAATATCAGCAGACCAACCCTGTAAATAGAGCCTTTATCATTGAAAATTTGAGAACATTAGTGACAGAATGGGAGAAACTCTCCAGTATTTTTCCTTACATAAAGCTGAGCCTTGCAGACTAATTTATGGATTCTTTCCCAGGGTCTTTTTACTTGAAGCCCACACACTAATAGTCTGCTGCTTACAGTCTAGAGTGGTATCCTGGATCTGCTCCATCCTTTTTAGTTTCTTAGTTTCAGTATGTAGAGCCATTCAAATGAGAGTTCACGTTGCATCTGTGTTAGCAACCCGTCATTCCCTGGCAATATATCATTGAAATTCATATTTTTAAATAACTAAAAAAAGACATACAGTATGTAACATGTACAAAATTCATCACTTGTATTTTTCCTGTGTTTGTTTTGCTTTTTAACCACTTAAGACCCGGACCAAAATGCAGGTAAAGGACCTTGCCCCTTTTTGCGATTCAGCGCTGCGTCGTTTTAACTGACAATTGCGTGGTCGTGCGACGTGGCTCCCCAACAAAATTGGCGTCCTTTTTTTCCCACAAATAGAGCTTTCTTTTGGTGGTATTTGATCACCTCTGCGGTTTTTATTTTTTGCGCTATAAACAAAAATAGAGCGACCATTTTGAAAAAAATTCAATATTTTTTACTTTTTGCTATAATAAATATCCCCCCAAAATATATATAATTTTTTTTTTCCTCAGTTTAGGCCGATACGCTTTCTTCTACCTATTTTTGGTAAAAAAAATCGCAAAAAGTGGTTATCGGTTGGTTTTCGGAAAATTTATAGCGTTTACAAAATAAGGGATAGTTTTATTGCATTTTTATTAATTATTTTTTTTTTACTACTAATGGCAGCGATCAGCGATTTTTTTCATGACTGCGACATTATGGCGGACACTTCGGACAATTTTGACACATTTTTGGGACAATTGTCATTTTCACAGCAAAAAATGCATTTAAATTGCATTGTTTACTGTGAAAATGACAGTTGCAGTTTGGGAGTTAACCACAAGGGGGCGCTGTGGGGGTTATGTGTTCCCTGTGTGTGTTTACAACTGTAGGGGGGTGTGGCTGTAGGTGTGACGTCATCGATCGCGTCCCCCTATAACAGGGATGACGCGATCGATGCTGCGGCCACAGTGAAGCACGGGGAAGCCGTGTTTACACACGGCTCTCCCCGTTCTTCAGCTCCGGGGACCGATCGCCGCACTGCAGGTTTAAGGACCTTGGATAGCTTCAGCTGTTTAGAATGAGGCAATTAAGGCCTCTATAATTTATCCAGAGGATGACAACTGATTGCTGCATTCTGAGGCTTTTTGAGTTAAGGAGAGCAGTGAGGTGAGAAAAACTTCTGAATAGGTGAGGTGTGATAAAAATCAAAAAGACTATTGTTTCTCTGCTGTATGACCAGCAGTGTCTGCCCAGCAGTAGGCTGTGCCAGACTCCATAGATAGGTTCCTGTGTGGTGAAGGTAGACGCCCCAAGTGGCCAGGGGTTTATTTTATGTTTTGTTTTGTTTATGCTGTTTGGATGCTTGCACTTGTTTCCAGCCTTATGGAAGAATAAACCATAATATTTGTTTTCAAAGCTGTCTCTCTGCATAGTTCAGAGTGTAGTAAACCCACCCAGGGTGTCACACACACCCGCTACCGAGCTAACCCCTTACAGCACATATTCTCCAAAATGAGGAGAAGTCCAACCTTTGATGGCTGTCACACGAACAAGTCCCCCCTTTAGAAGATGTTCCTACTATTCCTGTTTGGGTGGCATCAGAAAATCTGTAACCTCTTACCTCTTACTATCTCTGGCAGTAATAATGGCCGCCTATGTTAATATTGTGGTTGGACTTTATCAAAAGGGACAATAAAGTTAACTGTACACAGCTAGATTTCTCTTGTTCAGTCCCAAAAGCTGAACAACAGAAATCATTAAATCACCCCATGCATGCTAAACAGCATAGATGGAGGAATCTCCAGTAAAAGCTATTGTATGCTGACAGCCTTAGCGCTCATGGCTGTCTGACTACCTGAATAATGCCTTCATCCTACATCTGATAGGATGTGTCAGGTGAGTACTTACCGAGGCTGAGATGCAGAGAGCCGTTCACTCTTGCGACAAGGCTCACTCCGTCCTCTGGAGGTGATACAGGGGGTGGATGGCACGAAGAGGCACTGGCTACCAGCAGGAAGGATGGGTCTTGCAAGATGATCTTGGTAGAGCTGGACAGCTGTGTGATGACAGGAGAGCTGGATGGTCGCAGGAGGATTCTCCAACAGGTACAGGCTGAGGGTCAAACACAAGTAGGTGGAGCTCTTAACAGAACACGGACAGGAGACACAAGAGTCCAGAGCACAAGTAGAAGATCCAGGCAAGGAGGCAGGAGTCCAACCCAGACTACAGGCTGAGGGTCTAGCACTGCAGACAAGTAGAAAGTCCAAGACACAATCAGAAGGTCTGGGGCTGGAGACAAGTAGCAGATCCGAGATGCAGGCAGAAGGTCAAGGGCTCGGGACAAGAGACAGATCCGAGTCACAGGCCGGGGGTCAAGCACAGATAGCAAGGCAGAGTCCGTTAAGCAGATTAAGGGTCAGGTTCAGGAGGAGAGCAGAGTAGTCAGTGTCAATCCGGGTCACAACAAGAGTTTAGGAACAGGAAACAGGAAGCAGGCTCAAACAGGAAGCTGAAGACAAACCAGCAATCTGTCAGAGTATCTGGGCAGCCTTATATAGGCCAGCTGATTGGGTGTCCACTAGTGCGCATGCACGCGTGCCGTTCCATCGGGCCGCAAATGCGCATGTGCCCGAAGCCGAACGCCGCTAGCGCGCCTAGCGAGGCTGAACTGGTTATTTCTCTGACAGAATGGGGTGAGGGGGACAGGGGAGGCAGATTAAACCTCAGCTTGAGTTTTCAAGAGATCAGCTAGAGTTTTAGAACTGTAAGGTACTTTTTGTTTCCAAAGCTGATCAAGAAAGAAGCGTCTTTTTTACTGAACCATGCAATGAAAGTATATGTGTTCATAATTATTATACAAACGCTTTTTCACCATAGCAAGGATCAAATGTGAGCAATAAAAAATAATTCAAACCAGTCAGAGTTCCAGTGAGACGAATGTAGATGTGTTATAGATCTATAAACTCAGATTAACCCACTTGTTACAATAATAACACTAATTACTATAACACTGTGCATGCTTGTAGAAGAAACAATGGTGTGGCTTCTTCACTGTAATTCTGTCAGGAAGGATGTGAGGACCTTAAATAATCAGGGTAAGAATAGACTCCTTTCACAGAGGGTGGGTGATGGGGTGACTTCACCCTTTCAGCTCCAGACACTATGGATATGAATAACCCCAGCCAAAGGCCCAGTCGTTTTAAGCTGATGCTGAAGTTATTATTGCTTTCTCGGACTCTCTCTGACACCAATGCTGGGGTTACTTTTGTGGTTAATGACACAAATGCTGGGGGTTATTATTGCAGTCATTGACATCAATGCTGGGGTTTATAATCACTGTCACTGGCAACAAAGCTAGTGGTTGTTATTCCAGCTGCTGGCATCAGTGTTGGGGATATTTCTTCAGCTGCCAACACCAGTGCTAGGGGTTATTATTGCAGGTGATGATATCAGTGCTGCACCAATTATTGCATCCACTGTCAACAGCACTGGGGATTTTGATAGCGGCCACTGACACTAATGATGGAGATTGTTGTACCCTAACATTGAGTTGTGTTACAGCCTGTTCATTTTAAATGGACTGCCTAGCTTGATGCGATGCACCTCTGCTATCATGTGGCCCTCTGAAAGTGTTGAGGACCACACTTAAAGTGGGAGTAAAGTCCCATGCATGAATTTTACCTATAGGTAAGGTACTGTAAATATCTCCTAAACGTGCACCGTTTAGGAGATATTTCATGTAGCTTCAACTGGTGACATCACTGGCGCCTGCGATCCAAAGCGATCTAAAGCAATAGCATACCCGTATTCCATACCATACTCCTTCAGAGTCCTGTGCCATAAATCGCGGCTCTGGCCACTCCCACAGCTGGAGACTGTGAACCAGGAAGGAAGACCTGGTTCAGTGGTGACAGTTTGCTGCTGCAGGGCTTCATTCTAAGGTAAGTTTCCCATAATGTGCTAGTATGCGATGCAGGTTTAAAAAAAGAAAAAAGCCAGCGGTTTACTACTGCTTTAAAACCACCATTGTAATAGACTCCCAATCTTCCCAACAAAGATACAGATATCATTAAAAACTCTATAGGTGATCTAAACCTTTCTCCCTCCATCCAACAAAAAGTTTTAGCCATAGAGGACGCGCTAGCATATTTTGCACTTTTGCTGTGTGAGTGTTTTTTAACTGGTTTAGTTTTATCAATTAATGATAAAGAGAGCACTATTGGTGCCTTCCATATATCCCATATCTGTTTGAGTGGTATATAAAGTGGAATAATGTTGGATAGAAATAACCTGGTTCCTGCATTAGCTTTAATGGGGATTCAGAGCGCTGTCTAACCTCACAATTCCTTATGAGGTCAAAGCAGGAGGTGAGCATTTAATTGATACATGTGGTACATTTTTTAGAAGAATTTTCTAGGAATATTTATCTGACCTTTCAATGCTAGTGTTAGCACATTTAGTGATTTTATTATATGAGTATTTCTAATTGTATGTAGTAATATTCACAAACTTTACAGAGTGTACCAGTGACGGCTCATCCATTAGGGGCGCAGGGGCATGCCCCCCCATCCATGCGTCCACCCCCTAATCTACATGCAGGGTGCTGGACGCATAGATTCCAATGCAGGTTTTTTTTCCTGATTGGCCAACAGGAGAAGCATTCCAATTGGCCGCCGAGGAGGAGAGAGGAGATGCACGGGAAAGCCACTGTGATGCCTGCGGAGGTAAGCAGGGGAAGTGGGGAAGCCACCACTCGTGATGCCTGTGGAGGAGAACAGGGGAAAAGGAAGCTGCTGCCTGTGATGCCGAAGAGGAGAACAGGGGAAGAAGAAGCCACTGTTTGTCACCCCGCCAACATTTTTTTGCCACCAGCCGCCACTGAGGTGCACTATTCGTCTCTTTTTTTGCTTTCTATGTATCTAACTTTGTATAAGACATGTGTGGTGTGGAGTGTCGTGCTCGCCCCCTCCCTTGGACTACAGGAGAATCAGGACACTTTCTTCATTGCAGATAGAGAAAGGAGCTGTGTGTTAGTGGGCGTTCTGACTCTCCTGTAGTCCAAGGGAGGGGGCGAGCAGGACACTCCACACCAGGGAGAAAGCCTTGCATTACTGTGTGGAGTTACAGACAGAAGAACAGGAAGTGAGGATTACTAAAAAGAAATAAGGAAATTTAAAAGCAAAATGGAAGGATGAGGTAAGTGAAGGAGGACTGCACTAAGGTAAAGAAAGCTATTTAGGAAAAAAAATTGTACCTTTACAACCCCTTTAACTCTTACAGGAGTGAATTTCCGTACCTAGGGGTATATTTCCTCTCACTTCCTGTTGCCTCCCCTTGTTTGTAAGTAGGAGTCGTATGCAAGTTGGATATTTGTAACTTGGGAACTTCCTGTACATGTTAGTTAAACGACACCATTTATATATGTTTCCTTATTTAATTTTGAGGGTGTAGTGAAATCTGATAGGTGTTTTAGCAGGCAACAATCGATTAATGATTACTATTTTGTGAGTTTTGTGACTGCGCCGATTGCTTTTACACTTTTTTAATTATTTTTTTTTTTTTTTACTGTACAAGGTAAAATACATTTTTTTTTTTTAAATTGTGATTAACAAACACAGACGAGGAAGTCTAAACAGTAATGAAATCATTTGCATTTTTTTAAGAACGCAGTTCTTGTCAAATTAAAAGTTTCTAATTTCACTGCCCACTAAAGCTCTTTCTTCCATGTCACCAATCTTTCACTGGCTCAGATTTGCCATGTCCTGCTTGCTACGTGAGTTTCTGACATGACTTAAATACAATGCAATTTATGAATAACAATAGCATCTCTGAAAGGACAGTAATTATTGCTTCTCTGTGCCCTTTAAAGTCACTGCATACAAAAGCATAGACTGAACTGAACAGAATTTAGACATGGCAACAAGGCCATTAGGAAAAAAGATGTTTATTTAATGAGAAGCAAGTATGCAGGCCACATTTTATAACAGGACATTGCCATCCTTTTAGTGGAGAGATGGCTTCTACAGAGAATGCTCATAAAATGGTTAGAGACCTAATATGGGGTCGTAACCTCTATACAATGGAAGTAACAGAGGTGAAAAGACCTTATAGAATGGTTTGATGTACAGACACCAAAGCACATAACACGCAGAAGTGTGGTGGTAAACTGGTCTACACATGTTGTGCAGGTGATGGGGAGTTTTTGCACACACCAAATGGGGTTTCTATAGTTCTGCACTCTGCCCTCCACTACCAGGCGATCAGTGAAGTCTAATAAAGCATACAAATACATGTGTACGGTGATGGAGCTGCTAAAAGTGGTGGTGTCTATAAGTGGATATTACACAGTGAGATGTCATTTGTTTTTAGCTTGTATTTTGTTGTTGCCAAACTAGGTAGTAACCCTTCAAATTATTGAGTTCGGGTATTTCCAGTAAAGATTACTGTTATGCCGCATACACACGATAATTGTTCTGGTTGTAAAAAATTACGTTTTTCAGGTTCTAGAAAAAACAAAGTTTTTTTCAACTTGATCATTAAAACGGCCTTGCCTACACACGATCGTAAAAAAAATGCTCTAGCAAAGTGCGGTGACGTACAACACGTATGACGGCACTATAAAGGGGAAGTTCCATTTGGATGACGCCACCCTTTGGGCTGCTTTAGCTGATTTTGTGTTAGTAAAAGACGATTCACGCTTTTCTGTCTGTTACAGCGTGATGAATGTGCTATCTCCATTACAAACGGTAGTTTTACCAGAACGAACGCTCCCATCTCATAACTTGCTTCTGAGCATGCGCTGATTTTTCACGTCGTTAAAGCCCACACACGACCATTTTTTACAACCTGAAAAACGCCAACGTTAAAAACGTTGTTAAAGGATAGAGCATGTTTAAAAAAAAAATTTGCCCGTTTTTCAGAACCCGAAAAATGCTCTGAAGCCCACACACGATCGTTTTTAATGACATTTAAAAAAAAAAAACATGATTTTTTGCAACCCGAAAAATGATCGTGTGTACGCGTCATTAATGCTAATGCATGCAGAAAAATTGCAGACACTTAGAAGTTCTTAACCTTATAGTGGCAGTTTGAGAAACTCAGCTTTCTATTTGTTCATGACTGTGCCCCATGCACAAAGCCAGCTCCATAAACATAATGGTTTGATGAGTTTGGTGCGGAGAAAATTAAGTAGCCTGCAAAGAACACTGACCTCAACCTCACTTTTGGGATAAATTGGACCCCCCATTGTGAGCCAGGTCTTCTCATCCAAATGAACCCACAAATACTCTGTTGGCTGAGTAGGCCACAATCTCACTCCAAAAAGCTATCCCAGAAGAATGGAGGCTGTTATAGCGACTAAGGATGGCTTTAAAATGGCTTCTCCAGCAAGCACATATAGCTGTGAAGGTCAGATGCCCACAAGTGCCTTACAAAATAACGCAAACCATTTAAACCTCAAATCAAAAGAAAATCGGGCTCGAGATTGCCAGTCATCATAAACTTGCATAATGTTCCATTTTATTGAGGTGCAGCTGTGTAGTCAAAAAAGTAAAGTAAAGCCCTGTACAAGCTATAGAAAAAAACGATTGCCTGTGTGGAAGTCCACCGATCAAAAATCCATGCATGCTCAGAATCAAGTCGACGCATGCTAGGAAGCATTGAACTTCATCTTTTTCAGCACGTCGTAGTGTTTTACGTCACCGCATTTTGGCACGGTCGGATTTTTGACTGATGGTGTGTAGGCAAGATTGATGAAAGTCAGCTTAATCGGATATCCAACGAAAAAATCCATCGGACTAGATTCCATCAGATATCCGATCGTGTGTACGAGGCTTAAGGATGGAAAACATTTTATTCCAATGGAGGTGACCTGTGCTTATCTTTTACTGTCTTAGGTTACCCACACATAGCACAACTGATCCTGCTGAAATACCAAGTATCAATGAATAACAGTCTAATGCCCGTGAATTTTGTTGTTGTGTGCATGTCAAATGAAACTACCACAGAAAGTGGCTGCATGACTTTAGCAGCATTGAGCTGCAATAAAGGATACAAGAGTTGAAAACAAGTATTTTCTTAAGAACGGGTGATTGTTTATGATACACAGTGCTTTAAAAAACTAGATGTCATACAGTAAGGGTTTGTATCTACTTTACCTCTTGTCTGCCAAGATGACAAGGTGGGTTATAGGAGAGCTATGGGAGGTGTCTGCGATCCCCCAGCCAGTTCTGGCAAGTCCAGTCCCAAACATGCTAACATCTTCCTCTTTGTTAATGTTACTTAATCCCCGTGATCTCCCAACTAATACACTGTAATGCCATATAAGGCTGAGGAAGCCAAGCACATGCATGAAACTTAGGGATTTAGAGACATGGGGTCAAATTCAACATGACCTGGTATTGACATTTATTATTAGTCTAGGCAGGCTTCCATCTATATCCAGAAGAATTCTTAGTGAGAATTAGCACCACCGGGTTGGGCATCTTTAAATTATTAATTACAATTTTGAACACAATTGACAATCTGCAATATATGTTAAAGCGTATTTGTGCAACCAAAACTTTTTTTTCTCTTCAGGGTAAAGGTTGGAACACTGTTAAGTTTTTATTGCAGTGTGTGTCCCCTCTAGGTAGAGACATACTCTCTGTTTGCTTAGTGACCATTGTCAAATGGGAGAAAGTAAGGGGAAACCAAAATTTGCCACCAAAACAAAAGATGATTGTAAATCCTCCAGTAAGGACACCTGTTTTGGTAAGAACTGTCTCAATTCACTCGTAGAGGTTTTCCCTCACTCCTTGTTGCACCTTCAGGATCGATAATTAAGGAAAATCACTCCAATCAAACACACACAGCACAAAATGTACTTACTGGGTGCCCACGGTCTCAATGCCATGAACGCAGCTGTCGGCATCTGCCCCTTCTGTGCCACCCATCAGACCTCAGAAACAATGACAGCACAGCCAAACAGTTTTTATTTTGTTTTGGATAAAGTAAGGAAGGGCTAGAACTTCTGTCAAGTTTTCATTGCTGTCTATGCCTCTACTGTACTTGTGTCCTTTGCTACTGAAACAGAAAATTAGAAGAAATCCAAAATGTTAGCGTTGTTCCCAGAACAAGAGGTAACGGGAAATCTTCCAATAGTGACACCTGTTTCGGAGATAATAGGAGGGAAGTTTCCTGCACTTTGGGGAGATTTCCTCCAACTTCCAATTACGATAGGATAGGAAGTGAAACTTTCCACAATGGTACGAAGACGCAAAACAAACAAATAATCAACTATGCAAAACAAAAAAATACTTTTTGGCTATACATACACTTTAACCAAACTAAATATCATTGAGTTAGAGTTTAGATCTAATTTAAATCTTATTTTTTTCCTGACTGGAAATCTCCTTTATTTCCATTTCTTAAAAATAAAAAAACAGTCTCTGTCATCTAAACATTAAGCCTGTACAAATCTAAAAATCTAGCCGGGCGTGTTTCTAAGACAGCATAAATGCACGCTGCTTGGCCTTCTTTCTTCATTATAAAAAGAAAAGAAGGTTTTGCCATCATTATGTCTGGTGGCCGATTTGCCAGGCTTCGGCCCTTTTGAAGTAGGTGGCAGCTGCAGCACGAGAATAAAAACTCCTTCCCAATAGCGCCAATGACCTTGGAAATCGAAGTGCTCGCCACTTGAATTGGCCCCCTCCTCTTGATGTCCGTTTTCTTTATACCTCCACAAAGCACAAACGGCAGAGAGGGAGAGGGAGAATTTGCTACTTAGCATATAACTGCCGCCTTGGAACATCATGATATTTCGGATGAAAATGAGGTCATATGGAGTGATGTCATTGTCATTCTGCTCCAGTGTTCTCTCACAAAGCTCCTCTCTTTGTGTTAGTGACATGGTGGCCTCGCATTCCCCTCACATTCCTGCAGCCCACACCACACGGCCATACAAAGACAGGCTTCTGTCAGTCTCCTGCACAACTTGTGTGAAAGGGCCTTGTTGACAACTGCGCCTCGGCTCACGCCTCAGGAATCCAAAGAATCGCCCCGGCATAAAGGCAGCTTGTGACTTTGGACGGACATTGACGGCAATTCATTTTGTATGATATTGTAATCCTCATTATTATTGTAATTCCGTGGGCCATCGATAATGCAGGAGGCTCGGGCCTGTTGATGCTACTTTAATTTGTCAGCCATTATTTATTGGCCCCCGTCGAGCAGACTCTGGTTTATAACATGCAAGGCCTCTATAGCCACTATTATTAGTTAGATGTTGCTGCCTAGCTAGCTTCTCGACCCTATTCAAAGCAGAAGAATCAAAACTAACTATTTCTACACGCTAATATGTACCCCTGGCACTGTAGCGAAGTGGGCGTTTTTCCTATGTGACCTGAATTTTAAGGATACGACTTTGTCCTACTTAGCTGTTGTAAGAATAAACTGACATTTTGGTTAACAAAAGCATTTGACTTTTTGTAAAGTGGACCTTTCAGTACTTTAGAAGTCTGCACAAATAAAATTCTTGATGTGCCACTATAAACAGTAAATATATTCCATGTTTAGTACTAAAAAGATGTCATAAGTCTGCTGCAGGCAGGAGTATGCATTTATTTAGTCTCCTCTCCTCCAAGGATCAACCTGAAACATTGTACATTTTGCAGCAGGTCACAAGGTACGTGACCTTCTACAACTGTAGAGCGGCTTTGTTGGGGAATTCTGCCACCTCTATGAGATGGTATACATTCCTGGAAGTGTTATATTTACACATTACTTAACATACATGTTGCTGACATAGAAATATACTGTATGTCTGGTGCTAGGTCCACCTAAAGCTAAACTGGTGTGATCCTTATTGCATACTTACGACACGGCACAATGTAATTATACATATTTCATATCTAAGGGGCCACAGGGGAAGCTTACAATCATTGTGGCAGTCGGTGTTACTACAGCGATAGGCATGATCTTCTGGGTCCTGCTCAGATTCTGTGCATTCTTCCCCTATGAAAAAAGGTATGCAACTTTTGAGGTAGGACTTTTGATATGCCTCTGGGAACCACTCTTACACAGTATTATGTTTAAAACCAAATTTTATTGTAAACATTATTAAAAAGTATTACCATCATAATTAGTAAAACTCTTCTTTAAAATATACAAGAGAAAAAAAAATACTCTGTCAGTTACAGTATTTATCGGTGTCTGAGACTCTTAATGTGATTAAAGGTTGGTCTACGCGTTTTCGCAGGGTTGTCCGCTTCATCAGGACAATACATATTACACAGAATTTATAATTAATAACTCTGCCTTAAAAATATATATAAAAACACACAAATGATAGTTGTAGGTTGTCTGTCTTAGAGTGTGCCTGCGGCCCGTAGGACGTACCCAGATCCACAAGGCCCCAATCAAGACGCAAATAGGGTGATTTGGGGGGTATATGCTAGAAAGACACCAATGCTCTTCAGACCATATAAGTAAAGGACAAATTAAAAGGGGGAGATGGGATTCTGGGTCGAATAAGCGTTCCCACTACGTGATCTTGACAGTGCGATCTTAATTTTACTTAATTTTAATGTGATTCTGTGTGCCGCATAAGGCAGCCCATTCACTTGAGCACCTGCTCCTTTTTGGTCAACAAGCATCACATGATTTTTTTGGGTCCATACATACTGGGCTTAAAAAACGCTGCTTCATACCTATAGGCAGGTCTCTATAGCATGTTAACATTATCCTCTTCAGTCGTGTGGATTCCAATGTCTCCCGTTTTCCAGGCTGGGACCTCTTCTAGCTTTTTTCCTTTCTTTATGATCTCTTTTCTTCTATTGTGTGTTTCACTACCCCTATGTTTGATGATGTTGAGCTTACATACTCCATATATTGGTGGTAGGGTGGCCTCCAATGGGCATGTACTTATGGGAATGTACTTATCTTGTACTTATCTTGGCTGTCTATCCCCGAACGACGAGTTGTTGAGTTTATTATTTTGGATATTGAATTGTGGAAGAGGCTGCTCCTCTCAACCCATTTGATATGCTTATTTGTTAGACTGATTATTGTACTTTTGTACTGATGTTGGTTATTTTTTTTGTTAAAATGTCCAATAATTTTTTAAAAGAAAAAACGCTGATTCTTCAGGAGTTTTAAGTTTTTTTTGTCTTTCCTGTAGAAGCAGCTCAGTGTTATCCTATGTTTCCATGCACATTAGAGGCGTGTTTAAAGAAGGGGTTTTGAGAGGAGTTTTCAAGCAGAAAAAGGGGCAAATGTTTCAGAAAAAAATGCTTATTAAAGCAAATGCCCATGAACCACGACTTGACAAATTTTCTTTGAATCTAGGACCCAGCTAAAAAAGTTAGGAGCCAGTTTGTGCGTGGTGATATGAAACGTGTATATTGAAACTGATGACGTTCAATGACAAAACGCGGAGCTACGCAAATTACGTCATCACGCCTGAAGGTCCCGAGAGCAGCGGTGGAACGCAAGGTGAAGCACACGCTGCGTTACTTATGCTTCGGACCGCAAAGACTGTCTAAGACGTTTTTATTTGCTGTTGCAGTATATCACACCACTGTTTTTTTTATTCTATGTATTTTTTAATAAATGATACCTACCGGTAATACAGATTACACTATATGAGTCATCTTTTTGCCCTCATGAGGAACTTCTACTTGCCCCTGCCATTGGACCTGTTTTTTGAGCACAGGAGTGACCGCTTCAGTTTGGAGACAAGGACCCCCTATGTGGACAAGCTGAATCTTATTTGATGTGCCTGATACCTCTTTGGGGCTCTAGGATCATGTGGAGCCACTTTGAAGAGCTTACTTGTCCCACTCTACACTACATAGCTGCATATATACCTTTTTGGTGTATTCACCACTGCTGTACTGGTCACTTTATAATTAATATTATAATTATTTGATGTGGTTATGTCAATGGACATTAACTGTCTTATTTGATGCACTGTATTTAATTTGTACATGTTTTTTGATTTTTACGCATGGTACACGCTGTATCAGATATATAAGATTTATTTGTTTACATTTATTAGCCTCATTAGGCTTCACTGCAATATTGGTAACATTTGAGGAGCTACTTTTTACACTGGTGTGTAGATAGTTGTTTTCACTGAGACTTGATTAGCACCTAGTGGAAGTTAGCCCCACCACCCTTTCTTTATTCTTAACCTTTGTATCCCTGTTCAGGTAAACATGTGAACAAGGCCTTATGGAGCCCCAAATAGCAGCAAAAACCTGACAGGAGTTCTAATCTTTCCATACTCTATCCAAAACAAAAAACAAAAAAAGTTTGACTGGACTGAAGGGAACCTAGAACAGCATTTGCTCCAGGAAAGGCAAGTATTTCAGCCCTTCAATTACACTTTATTAATCCATGCCAGCAGACCAGCTTTATGTTCACAATTCGGTATAGGCCCATTTTAACACATCATCTGTTCTAACACCTCCACTTTCAGCTCCCCTGCTTACATACACACCCATCCTCATTGTATTTAGAATATAAATCTTTTTCTAGCACTTCTACTTTCTAGGAACTTGTGCCCTGGTCTGGACTTTGTGAATAGCTTGAATATCCTACATGGCGCCCCAGCATGCTGTAAATAGACCAAGAGAGGCACAGATTGGAACAGCGAGACAAGTCCTGTAAACAGCTTCACCGGTGCCAGCTTATGCCTGGCATGTTTCAGTCCCCTCTCAATCGATGTCTGTACCCCTTCCAACACACCAATATAACTAACGAGAAACACATGGAAGGACAGGAAACTGTGCAGAAATTAATGGGGGAAAGTTATGCTGAGAGGTGTTTAACGAAGAAACGATTGTGGGGAAGGACTCCCCGGTTTTACTTAAAGAAACCCTGGCACCAGTGTAATAAACATTTCGAGTAAAAGTGCATGAACATCAAATATTTAAATGCTCACTTGCAGCATCTTTTTCTTTCATTTTTTTTTTTTTTATTGATTTGCAAAGTGCCTCTGAACTCGCAAATTTGATTACTTTAAGTCAATACTTTGAGTCAATACCCTAGTACATCACTCTCCCTCTTTGCAAGTCATAGCCTTCTTTTCTTCTAGGAATTTCTTCTAGTAAATGTCCATGTGGCCCAGGCTTTCTGCTCTACCTTCCCTATGATTTTATGTAGCAGCATGGGGAAAAGGGTAATACTATAGAGTATCACTTGACTGAGAGCTCTGAGTCTCCTGGGCCTGCTGACATCTCATCCAAGATGGCGGCACCCAGCAACAGTCTCAGGGATTTTGGATTTCCACACAAGGGAGGCTTTGACAGGTAAATAGCATGCATAAAATATGTTAAATGCACATGTAAACTTAAGGGAAGATTTTTATTGAAATTAATGGTCTGGCTAAACATATTACAAAACTTTATTGAAACATTTTTGCTCAATACCTGATAGCTACAGAGTGTAGAATTTGTACAGTCCCTAAATAAATGTAATTAGTGACAATAGACACTGATCAAGCTAAGATTTTTGATAGAAAATTAGAATATTCTAAAGAGGACCAGTCAACAAATGGGCATTTGATCGGAATCTCAGATCCTAAATGGTTATAGTACAGTTTTTAATTTCAGGTATTATTCAATTTTTTTATTTATTTACTTGTATTCTCTCCCTGTAAGAGTGGACATTTAAAACTGAATCACTCAATTACTGGCATATAATAAAGGTGATATCAGGAGTGTATGGAAGAAAAAATGGATGTGCAGAATATCACCGCTAGGTGCTTTTCATCAATTTCCTGGGCCCTCTTCAACCCTGAGCCCCATAGCAGCTGCTAGGGTTGCTATAACTGTACAGTAGTTATTGCCTATGTTCTCTTGGTCCTCCGGCAGCGCAGCCTGATGTCAGTATACAGCATTGAGCACAGATAGGTCAGTCTTCAAAAGAGCTGTACCCCTTGACACTGATCTGACAGTTCCACTCTGCCAAAAAGAGACTACGACCAAAAAAAAAACACACTTTACCATACCCAGATGGGTAACATTGTTATAAAAACCCAAGAAGAAAATTATATTCTCACAAATGTCACCACTTGACTGGATCTTTTTACATTTAATTGAATTTGGTGGAGGATATGGCACCTCCATTTACTTCATTTGCTTCTACTATCTCATTCTTGAAACACAGCATAATGCTTAAAGCCCTTCTCCTTGTTCTCTGCCTCTCTATATACATTTCTTTGTTTCGTGGGTCTGGTCTTGTGATGTTATGGATCCCCTTCCTTATCCAGTCCTAAATGTTGCAGAGAATGGCACCACATAATGCCATTCTCTGCAGCAGTTTTCTACAAAGCCAGGAGAACTTGATGACATGCCATAGGAGGTGAGATCTCAATGCCCCAGGTTCACAGGCAGTAAGTCAAATGATGTTGAGCATCACTCACCTGAGAAGATACGTGGTGTTGGACATGGTGAGTCTGTGGGGCACAGCCTTAGAGAGGAGGTGAGCATTGATCCAAATTTTTATTTTTATTTTAAGAGACTGACATAGAGTGCTGAAAACTCAGGTTAATTCTGCACTGGTCTTGTAGAGTTAGTCATGTGCAGTGTTTCAAGGTTGGCTCTCAAGTACAGAAAGGATACCAGAGCCACTCAAAGGGTGGAATCGGGGAGAGAATGAAATGCAGGAATGCCACATCACTTTTATTTTAACAAGGGTTGGGCTACATTTAAAATGTTTATTTGAAAGGGGAGTATGGCTTTAAAGTGTATCCAAACCCTAACAATGAACTTCTTGTATTTGGTCCCCTTTGGTCTGTTTGCATTTTGTTATATCTGTTTGATAAGCTCCAGAAAAGGCCTGTTGATCGTGCCAGAAATCAGGTGAGTTGATAAATGCCTGTGCTCACTGTTTGTTGACTGTTATCAGTTACATGTTCACTAAGAACTACAGCGGATATGTCCCTCAATTTTATGGAAAGTGATGGGGTTCTGTAACCCTGCCTTGTTTCTGATATAGTGGAAGAGGGAGAAAGGGAGTAGTGAATGGTGGGACTTTATATAAAACATCACATATGGGTAGGTTATATCAAGAAAAAAGCATTAATTTATTAGATAGTATAATTGAGCATAATACATTAGTCGCATCAATAAAAAATCAATGCATGGTAAGAAAATAGCATATAACATGATTGGTAATCACATACATACAATATCACATGATTGGTAGTCACATAATATCATGGGTAACATAGTAAAATACATTATTTATTATACATGATAATTGATAAACCAGCAATGAGCTCAGAGATATAAAAAAATAAAATGAATTAATGATTCAAACACATCAAAACCCATGGTAGGGGCATGACTGCTGAGGCATGATGATATCAACAAAAAGAGGGGCTTGGCGCATTTCGTGGACTTAATCCACTCATCAGGAGCAGGCTATACAGTAAGGTCACCTAAAAAGAATAAAAGGTTTATAATCAATGGTAATTGACTAAAAATTAGGAACGAGAACCAATGTATTATGCTCAATTATACTATCTAATAAATTAATGCTTTTTTCTTGATTCAACATACCCATATGTGATGTTTCATATAAAGTCCCACCATCCACTACTCCCTTTCTCCCACTTCCACTAACTATTAGGGATGGAGACCTATGTACCTCTGAGTCATGGTCTCATCAAAAAGTCCCACCTTTATATATATCATTTAGATATATATAATTTTGTTTCTGATATAGGATGAATTATTGCTGCCATTCTAAGACAGGAAGTGTTTTATTGGCAGAATCTTTAGGTGCAAAAAAGGATGATCTCCCTGTGCCTGCATGGGTTTCCTTTGGGTACTCTAGTTTCCTCCCACATTCCAAAGACATGCTGGTAGGTTAATTGGCTTCTGGCTAAATGGTCCCTAGTATGTGCATGTATAAAAGTGAGTTAGGGACCTTAGATTGTAAGCTCCTTGAGGGCAGGGACTGATGTAAATGTACAATATATACTGTATGTAAAAGCACTGGCAATGGCGCTATTTAAGTACCTGTAATAAATTATAAATAAATAATACCACATCTAAGGAGTGGTAAGCTGCCATATATACATTTTGTGGTTTGGGATTTAGCTATGCTCAAGTTGTAACCATCCACTAATTTATTTATTTATTTTTAATCCTTGTTTAGTTTTGTTTTTCATTTACAGTGGACATCTAACAATCAACCAACCTTCATGTTAAAAGTGGCCAAATTACATGTGTACCTATAGTCTTTTTCTTCCACAAACTGGGGTGACACAAATACAAACCATTGAAAAAAAAAATATTCTGCAAAGTCAAGATAATAACACGTTAGCTAATATGTAAGAAGTAAGACATTTCTGAAACTGAGGACTTGACAATTCCCTGTGGCTCTACATTGCTGATTGATATTGATTAGTCTCATATGGAGATAGATGCAAGTTTACAATAGCATGTCCATCTAATGGTTCAAATGGGCTAATTCTACTGATGAACAGTGATTAATCCACTTGTAAGGAGCAAGAAAATCAATTAATACATATTTGCATTACACAGTTCATTGGATAAGTAATTGCCAAAAGTACTAAATTAGGGCAATCCTAGTATTGATCCCATCAGAGTTAATATGTATTGATTGCCCTTGGTTGTGAACACTGTGAGCAATTATTGATATTATTTTAACCTAACAGATTTAAATATGGAAGCTGTCCCTGCCAATCTGCTTGCCTGGATTATGTAAATTATATGTAAAAATAATTAGCAGTATAGAAGAGTTGTAGTAGTTGTTGGTATACAATTGCTGTCGGCAAAGGGGTGGGCTGAAGCAATAATTGTAATAACTGGGTCAAGGGTTGTCCAACAAGCTCATATGGGTGTGATGGCCAGGTGTCCACTAGCTTTTGGCCATATATATTACATTTTTTTTTTTCAGTTTTGGGTGAGTGTTGGCTAAAATAAATCTGATGCTCATTGTTTAACTCTGAGTCCCAAGTAGTGAGACGGCCATCAGATAATGCTGTTCCAAGAGTGCTGTAGTATATCACCTACACAAATTCTAAGGTAAATGTCATCCAATACTTTATATTGCAGATTTTTATGCTTGCTGCCAAGATGAATCACACACTGGTTATTGAAAGGGTCTTCAGTAGTGTAATAGTGAGCACAAACAGAGCAATGGAAAGAAAGTGGTCAACCTTTCTCAACTCCCTTCTCATAGGCCTACCTCTCCATAGGCTATCCCCTCTTCAGTTTATCATAAATTCTGCTGCCAGACTCCTCTACCAGCTCAATGTCTGCCACCCCTCCTTGCCAATCCATCCAATGGCCTCCGATTGCCCAGCAAATTACAATAAGAAAACTAACAACAATGTACAAAGCCATTCACAACTCTGCCCCCTGTTAAATCACCAGTCTGTCTCCAAATATCACCCAAACCGGGGGCGTGGCCGGGATGTGAACGAGAGCAGACGTGTGCAGGCAGAGCTCCGCTCCTTCTCTTTCCTTACCTGATTTCAGCGCGGATTCCTCCTTTCAGCGTCCGACCTTCAGACACCCTGGGGCGGAAGAAGACATCCAGCACCCCGAGGCCACCTCCGCTGTCTCCGGGTAAGCTCCGTTCGTCCTCGGTGTCCAGGAACGGGTCCTCCGCGGCCATCTTGCCCACGAGACTCCCAGCAGGGAATATGTCAGCCGGCTCCACGGCTTCCCCTAATCCACCTGCATCCCTTGCTTCCTCGCATGCGGAGCTCCTGGCGGCCATCAGGGAGGGTCGGGACTCGGTGATGGTCAAGATAGATCACCTCGTTGCCGATGTCAGCTTGATCCGGCATGACATGGACAAATTTAGGGCCCGGTTTACCGAGGCGGAGGGCCGCATCTCTCAGCTGGAAGATTCCACCAGGGCTGATTCAAGGGACCTCCATGCCTTACAGCTGCAGGTTAAAGCCCTGCAAGAGAAATCAATAGACACCGAAAATAGGCTCAGGAGAAACAACATAAGGGTCCTGGGCCTCCCTGAAAAGGCAGAGGGCCTCAGGCCTGCAGAATTTACAGAGGCCTTCCTGATCTCCCTCCTGGATCTGCCTGCGATGCCACCTACATTCGTGGTGGAAAGGGCCCACAGAGTCCCCCTCAAACCACCGATCCCGGGGGCTCCACCTCGACCCTTCCTGTTGCGCCTGCTAAATTACAGGGACAGGGATCGGATTCTGGCTGCTGCCAGGGAAAAACGGGACCTCCTCTACAATGGTGCCAGGATCATGCTGTTCCCAGACTACTCCCCGGAGGTTCAACATCGCCGCAGATCCTTCACAGAGGTACGGAGACGCCTGAGGGACCAAGGCCTCAAGTTTAGCCTACTCTACCCCAGCAAGCTCAGGGTGATCGATGGAGACCGCACGCGCTTCTTCATGGACCCTGAGGCAGCGATGTCGTGGCTGGATGGTCGCTAAGGGGCCGCATTCCGTTTACCCCCTTGCCTCTACTACCTCCCGTCCCCCTGGTGATCTAGAAGGGACCCCGCTGCTATGGTGAGATGTTCCTGTTTTGTCAAGAATTTTTGTTTTTAACCTTTTGTTTTTATTTTTATCTCTCCCCCCCCCTTCATTTTTCCGGTAAATGGTACTGTATTCTTGCCATCCCAAGCTGGCCCTTTTTCAATATGGCCGCTGTGTGCCTTTACCCCCCCGGGCCCTACCACTAACTGATGCGTGGTGGCTGTCATGTCCTCACGGGGTCATCCTGAGCTTGGAGACCCGGAACTACTCAACCCTCCTTTGATTTGACTCTCTGATTTGTTTTATTGGGGAATCCGGCCCAACTGTACCAAGAGGAGTTTTGATGCTCAATGCCTGATACGAGATACACACGACTTTGGTCTACTGACGTAGCAGCACACCAGGACTGCTACACCTGCCCCACCCTCGTCCTCCCCCCTTTTTTGTTGTATCCCCCCCTTTTTTTCTACTTGGACTCCGGACCCTGACCAAGTGGTCATTTGATAACCGCTGTCGTCCGGCTGTAGTAGCAGGTGACCTGGCGCCTGCCGTGTAGGGCCCCTAGTTCCGGGGCTCATTTACACTGTGTTCTGTTTTCTGTTTGGGAAAAGAACTATTCCCACCCCCCTGACCGTTGTTGGAGGGCTGGGACATAGTAGGATAGGCACCCGGTGCCTGGGAAGTTTGTTTCTTTGTATGTTTGCTATGTTTTTTTTGTTCACTGTTTTTTTCTGTTCTCTAGCTGCTATATGCTCAGGTGCTATCAATATGCAATGCAATGTGCTCGGTTTCTTGCTGCTCCTGGGGTGTTCCCGGGTGTATCTACATAAATATCCTTCCATTCCCTTACCTCTCTTGCCTGATGGCTGACCGCTCATTTGACTCCTTTGCCATTCTTTCCTGGAATGTCAGAGGCCTTAACTCTAAGTTCAAACGTGCCCTTCTCTTTCAATATCTGAAGTCCCACTCTCCCCAGCTTGTTCTCCTCCAGGAGACTCACCTCATGGGCAGCAAGGTCCTGACTCTTAAGAAGCCGTGGATACAGCGTGCTATACATGCCACATATTCTACATATGCTAGGGGTGTATCAATCCTAATCCACAAAAACTTTCCATGTGTGATAGAAGAGGTCCGCACGGACCCCCTGGGTAAATAAGTGATATTAATTTTCACGCTTTGGGCACAGAAGTATATTGTTGTCAACCTGTACATCCCCCCCCCTTTTTCACCTGCTCTGTTATACGACGTGCTTGAGAAGGTTGCACCCTTCTGCCCAGGAAAAGTGTTGGTAATGGGTGATTTTAATGCCATCTTGTCACCTGACCTGGATAGGCCTGCGCCGCCCAGGCATAGATGTATGGACCTGCTGACCTGGGCTCAGGCAGTGGGTCTGGAGGAAGTTTGGAGGTGGAAGCACCCTGGTGTGCGGGCCTATTCTTGTTTTTCGACCTCGTACAAAACCGCTTCCAGGATAGATTTGGCCTTCTCCAACCCCGCACTGTTAGCGGATGTGTTGGAGGCGGACTATCTCCCTAGCGGTCTGTCCGACCACAGCCCTTTAAAGGTGGTGCTCCGCTCGCCGGCAACGCGCAGTGCTGCGCTTTGGAGGCTGGGCGCGCAATGGGTTACTCATCCTGAGTTTGCAGAGGTCTTGCCCCCCTTGGTAGCTGAATTTTGGGAAAATAATGAGGGTTCCACTCCCCTGGATAACATCTGGGATACCTTTAAAGCATACACCAGAGGGCAGTACATTCCTTCCATTGCCAATGTCAAAAAGCAAATTTCAGCCAAGACACTGGAATTGGAACGTTCGGTCATAGAACATACTGATGCTTATAATAAAGACCCCCACCTCGGATCAGTTTGATCGGATGATGGCAGCTCAGAGGGATTTGCATCTGCACTTAGCTGAGGTTACCCGCCTAGACATATACAAGGGCAAGCAGAGAGCCTTTGAACAGAGCGATCGCAATGGCCGCCTGTTGGCCATGATGGCCCAGCATGACCAGCCCCTTACAACGATTTCGACTCTGCGGACTCTGGGGGGCAGGACCGTGTCCTCCCCCCCGGACATCCTTCAGACTTTTAGTGAATTCTATAAGTCTCTGTATTCCTCTAGCCTCCCCGCGGACTTCCGGCCGGAGACGCTGAATGATCTGCTAGATCCATTGGCACTTGGCTGGCTCTCCGACCAAGAGAGAGAAGCCTTGGTGCAACCATTCACAGCCTTGGAGGTACAGGGGGCCATCCAATCCTTCCCGTCGGGCAAGGCGCCTGGCCCGGACAGACTCCCACTAGACTTCTATAGAGCCCACTCCGGACTCCTAGCCCCCTTGTTGGCACGGCTCTACACTGCGTGTCTGACGGATGGCAGCCTACCTGCCTCCATGTACCATGCCTACCTAACGCTTATATACAAGCCCCCCAAGGACCCCTCTTCCTGTGCCTCATACAGTCCGATAGCACTCCTTAACTCAGACTTTAAAATACTAACTAAGCTCCTCGCCCTTCGGTTATACCCCATGTTACCCTCAGTGATAGACCCAGACCAAATGGGTTTCATGCTCCGGAGGTCCACAGATCTTAGGAGACTTTTTACCAATATCCATACTCAGCATCTTAATGTGGGAACGCGAGCAGTGGCCTCATTGGATGTCGAAAAGGCCTTCGACACTGTGGAGTGGCCCTTTCTGTGGGAGACTCTGCGCAGGATGGGCTTCCCACTGCTATTTATCAAGTGGCTCCAGGTGATATACAGGGCCCCCACTTCCTCAATACGTCTGGGGGGGGACTGTCTGCCCCCTTCAGACTTTCCAGGGGAACGCGGCAGGGTTGCCCTCTCTCTCCGGCTTTGTTTGCCCTTGCCATTGAACCGGTGGCGGAGGCTCTCCGCACATCACCACATATCAAGGGTCTCCGAGTGGGTCTGCTGGAGGAGAGGGTGGCCCTGTATGCGGACGACATGCTTCTCTTCCTTAATGATGCGGGCCCCTCGCTGCGGGGTGCACTGACCGTCTTGGACACGTTTGCCTCGGTCACTGGACTGAGGGTGAATTGGTCCAAGTCCCTTCTCTTCCCTATAGATCAGGCGGCTAGGTCCACCACCCCTCCCGACAGTCCCCTTAGCTGGGTCACCAACTTTAAGTATCTGGGGGTAACCATCTCTGCCTCGGCGACCGAATACATTTCGCAAAACTTGTCCCCGGTGCTGCTAGAGGCCCAATCCAGGCTTAAAGCCTGGAGCAACCTCCCCCTGTCTGTTTGGGGAAGGGTGAACCTAATTAAGATGAAGATTGTCCCTAAACTTATCTACCTTTTCCGCCACTCCCCGCAGTGGGTGCCCAAGTCCTTTTTCAAAAAGCTGAATAAAATTTTTTCCTCCTTTATTTGGGGTCCCTCCCCACCCAGATACAAGCTGACAACCTTGATGAGACCGCGGACGCAGGGTGGTATGGCTTTCCCTGACTGCTACAAATACTACCTTGCCACGCAGTTGGTGACTGCGGCCTGGTGGCTGCGGCCAGATGGGATGAACACCTCCACTGCACTGGAGGCCTCAGTGGTCGGTTCACTGGAGGCCCTCCGGCTCTCAGTGGTCGGTTCACTGGATCGGCCCTCCGGCTCCTGCTCTATCGGGCCCTCGCGCCCCGTATCCCCTGACCCCCTCCATGCGCACCACCCTGCGGGCGTGGCGGACTGGTCTGGCCATTGAAAAATGTAAACCCACCGAAATATCCCCGAATGCCCCTATCTGGATCAACCCTACCTTATCACACTTTTATAAGCTCTCAGACCCCATTGCCTGGTCGAAGTATGGCATTAAGCTTGTTTCGCACATAGTCTCCCAAAACGTTCTGATACCATTCTCGGACCTCTCCTCCATGTTCAACTTACCCCAGCACTACGCTTTTAGATACCGCCAGCTGTCACATGCCTTCGCGGCTCAGTTCCCCTTGTCGTCCTGCATTGTGGCCCAGTCGGAGTTGGAGAGAACACTAAAGTTTAATTGTGACGTAAAACCCACATCGCACTTGTACTCGTACCTGATCTTTGTGTCTCTCCCCCCTCTGGATGGGCTGTGGTCCAGATGGCAGGGGGATATCCCCACGCTAGATACGGACGACTGGGACGAGGTCTGGGATCTCCCTTTCTGCTCACTTGTCTCCATTCGAGACAGGATGGTGCAATACAAGATAGTTCACAGAGCTTACTTCACTCCATACAGGCTCCACAAGATGAACCCGGCGCATTCTCCGGAGTGTTGGAGATGCAGGGCATCACCAGGTGACTTCTCCCACATTTTCTGGCAATGCCCCGAGGTTCAGCGGTACTGGGTAATGGTGCTGGAAGTGATCAATGCAGTCGCAGCGACCCAGTTGCCGGTAGCGATGGAGGTGTGCCTCCTGGGAATAATTGAGAACATCGTCCCAACCTCCACGGGGCACACGTTGGTCAGTCTGTTGCTTTTCTATGCACGCAAGAATATTGCCATGCATTGGAAAAAACCTACACCCCCTTCTCTGATGCAGTGGAGGCGTCTGGTGAACGCCAGCCTTCCCCTATACAGGGACACATACATCAACCGTGGCTGTCCACTGAAATATGACAAGGTTTGGCGTGCATGGCTGGCGGAGTCTAGTACTGCTGGCTAAATACATATGGCTTGAGTTGGCAACCACTGCCATGGTCCTGGTGAGCGGTCCTATAGAGCTGCCCTAGAGGCACCTTGTGGCCGATACAGTGAGGAGAGTTGGTACACCCCCACCCTGCCGCATCCTGGTCAATGCACATTGCTACAGATGTTTATTAAATCAGATGTGTTGATGTATATTGTACGCACTTGAGTACTGTATGTCGTTTTTGTTGATTTGTTTCTTTCTCTTGTATGTTGTGAAATACCTTAATAAAAAGAACTTTAAAAAAAAAATATATATATCACCCAAACCATCATCTTTGCTGCTCCCAAGACCCCTTGCTCTCTAGTTCTCTTGTCTTCTCCTCCTTTCATGCTCTTCTCTGGGATTTCTTCAGAGCCTCTCCCATCCTCTGGAACTCTCTGTCTAATCTGTCCAGCCCCTACTTTGGCCACCTTTAGGCGATCCCTGAAAACTCACTTCTTTGGGGAAGCCTATCCCACCTCCAGCTAACACTGAACTTTTAACTCTTCCATCAGCTCATCCCCTACAGTCATTACTTTTTGTACCACTTATACCAGCTTATTAAATTGTAAGTAGGGCCCTCTTAGATCTCTTATATTTTATTGTATTGTAACTGTATTGTCTCCATTTATATTGTAAAGGGCTGTGCAAACTGTTCGCACTATATAAATCCTAAATAATAATACCAATAATAATTAATAATAAAAACTTTTAATTTCACAAACTTTTGATTATACAGTGGTACATGAGGTACATATTTGAGTAACTTGATGAGCAGACAGAAGACTGTACTGTACATTTGTTTGTAACCGTTTTTTAAAGCAGAGTGCGAAGTTTCAGTCCCTGCACAAAAAAATAAGCCCACTCACCCCCTCCTGGATCTTTAAAAAAAAACAAAAAACAATACATTGCTTTATTCCAGAAGTCTTCTAGCTGTGATGTCACAGGTCCTTCCTCTTCTTCTCCATTGACGTGGGGGGTAATCCTTCTTGCTGAGCTGAGCCCAGGTTGTATGCCAACGACATGCTGAGTGTGCCAACGACACGCTGAGCTCACAGGAAATAGATTGAATGACAGAGCTAAGCATAGGAGGAAGCTGCGGACATCACTGGAGAGAAAAGAGGGTAAGTAGAGCTTGGCCAGATATGCTTGAGTTCTACCTAAACCCTTGTGTTCATGGGATTTCAATACAAAAAAATATTATTGCAGAAATGTTTTTCAGTTTCCATGGAAAGCAAGAAATACACCAAAGCACTTTATGAAGCAGACTTTTGAACTATCTGAAGCCCAAGATAACAAGAATTTATTTAGATATTTTGAGCTTGTAATGACTTCCTGATCCAACCCCAATGCTTGGTTTATCAGGGTTTGGCTCTGTTTGCAGTATGGATAAAAGACAGCTTAATTCAGAATAGATATTTTTATCTTCAGGTAATCTTGTGTGCAACCAGAGCTTAGAAATCAAGTATGTTAAAGGTATCCACAGACAAATCGGGCCATCTTCCATTTAGAACTCTAATGCCGCGTACACACGGTCGTTTTTTGCGATGAAAAAAAAACGACGTTTTTTGTGAAGTAAAAAACGACGTTTTTGAAACATCACTTTCAAAGACGATGTTGCATACACACCATCGTTTTTTTTCACAAAAAACGAGGTTACGTTCACCACACTTTTCCATTGAAGCTCGCTTCATAACTAGCTTCTGGGCATGCGCGGGTTGAAAAACGTCGTTTTAAACGACGTTTTTGCTATACACGGTGACTTTTTGTGAAACAAAAAACGACGTTTTGAAAAACGACACAAAAAATTCAAGCATGTTGGAATTTTTTTTTGGTCGTTTTTTTTAAGAGAAAAAACGACGTTTTGCCCACACACGCTCAATTTAAATGACGTTTTAAAAAACAAAGTTTTTTTTCATCGCAAAAAACGACCGTGTGTACGCGGCATAAGGCCGCGTACACACGGAGTGACATGTCCGATGGAAACGGTCTGCGGACCGTTTTCCTCAGACAGCGCGGTGACGTGGCGGTGACGTTGACGTTGGTTAGTGTACTAGCCAGTGGACATATTTGTCCGCCGGTCAAGCAGCGTACACACGGCAAAGAACCTCGACGGGCAGAACACATCGTTCCGCCCGTCGAGGTTCTCTGCCGGCCGTCGAAATCGGCGACCCGCCCGTCGGGAATGGCAACTAGCCATTCATCCAGGCGGGCCATCGAGCAAAAAGAGAGCGTGCTCTCTTTTCGCTCGACGGGATTCCCGACGGGCGGGGCGAGCGCTCTGTGTACACACGGCCGAGGTCCTCGCTGGAATGCAGCTTCCAGCGAGGTTCTCGCTGGTTTCCAGCGAGAACCTCGGTCGTGTGTACGCCGCCTCAGACATGTCCGCTAGCCCATACACACAATCGGATTTGTCCACTGAACTAGTTCGTCGGACCAGTTTCAGCGGACAAATTCGATTGTGTGTACGCGGCCTTATGCCGCGTACACGCGATCATTTTTCGGGTTGTAAAAAACGTTTTTCAGGCTCTAGAAAAAAAACATTTTTTTTTCAACTTGATCATTAAAACGGCCTTGCCTACACACAATTGTGAAAAAAAAAATGCTCTAGCAAAGCGCGGTGATGTACAACATGTACGACGGCACTATAAAAGGGAAGTTCCATTCGGATGACGCCACCCTTTGGGCTGCTTTAGCTGATTCCGTGTTAGTAAAAGACGATTTGCGCTTTTCTGTCTGTTACAGCGCAATGAATGTTCTTACTCCATTACGAATGGTAGTTTTACCAGAACGAGCACTCGAACGAGCAAGCACAGGTTTTTAAAGTCGTTTTAGCCCACACACAATCATTTTTTACAACCCAAAAAACTACATTGTTTAAAACGTTGTTAAAAAATGCAGCATGTTCGAAATAAAAATTGTCGTTTTTCAGAAACCGAAAAATGATGAGCCCACACACGATCATTTTAAATTACATTTTTTTTAAACGTCGTTTTTTTACATGCCGAAAAGTGATCGTGTGTACGCGGCATAATGTCTGCTTGTTGGAGCAATAGTCACATGGCACTCAGGCCGCGTACACGCGATCGGTCCAAACCGATGAAAATGGACTTAAGTCCAGTTTCATCGGTCCAAACCGACCGTGTGTACGGCCCATCGGTCCGTCGTCCGTCGGACCAAAGTTTTAAAACTTGCTTTAAAATCGGACCGATGGACGCCTGACCATCGGTCCAAACCAATGGTTAGTACGCAAAAGCATCGGTCCAAAAACCCGCGCATGCTCAGAATCAAGTCGACGCATGCTTGGAAGCATTGAACTTCATTTTTTTCAGCACGTCGTTGTGTTTTATGTCACTGCGTACTGACACGATCGATTTTTGAACTGATGGTGTGTACGCACATCAGACCATCAGTCTGTGAACCGATGAAAACGGTCCGTCGGACCATTCTCATCGGGTTGGACCGATCGTGTGTACGCGGCCTCAGAGATGTGTTTGACCATTGTGCAATCAAAGATTGTGAAAAATAACCAGCACTCTGGTATTTCCAAAGGTAAGGTGGGGCTTTAACCACTTAAGGACGGCCTACTGCACATATACGTCGGCAGAATGGCACGGCTGGGCACATCAACGTATATATACGTTGATTTTAGTACCCAGCCGTGGGTCACAGGCAGGCGCCCGCGGCGCGCTCCCGTGACCCGGTCCGAAGCTCCAGGACTGGGACCGCGGGACTCGCGGACCCGATCGCCGCTGCAGTGCGGCGATCCGTCCCTGGAGCTGAAGAACGGGGAGAGCCGTGTGTAAACACAGCTTCCCCGTGCTTCTCTGTGGCCGCAGCATCGATCGCGTCATCCCTGTTAAAGGGGGAAGCGATCGATGACGTCACACCTACAGCCACACCCCCCTACAGTAGTAAACACACACACAGGGAACACTCAAAGTCACAGCGCCCCCTGTGGTTAACTCCCAAACTGCAACTGTCATTTCCACAGTAAACAATGCAATTTAACCACTTAAGGACCGCCTACTGCACATATACGTTGGCAGAATGGCACGGCTGGGCACATCAACGTACTGTATATATACGTTGATTTTAGTACCCAGCTGTGGGTCACGGGCGCGCGCCCGCGGCGCGCTCCCGTGACCCGGTCCGAAGCTCCAGGACTGGGACCGCGGGACTCGCGGACCCGATCGCCGCTGCAGTGCGGCGATCCGTCCCTGGAGCTGAAGAACGGGGAGAGCCGTGTGTAAACACAGCTTCCCCGTGCTTCTCTGTGGCCGCAGCATCGATCGCGTCATCCCTGTTAAAGGGGGAAGCGATCGATGACGTCACACCTACAGCCACACCCCCCTACAGTAGTAAACACACACACAGGGAACACTCAAAGTCACAGCGCCCCCTGTGGTTAACTCCCAAACTGCAACTGTCATTTCCACAGTAAACAATGCAATTTAACCACTTAAGGACCGCCTACTGCACATATACGTTGGCAGAATGGCACGGCTGGGCACATCAACGTACTGTATATATACGTTGATTTTAGTACCCAGCTGTGGGTCACGGGCGCGCGCCCGCCGCGCGCTCCCGTGACCCGGTCCGAAGCTCCAGGAACGGGACCGCGGGATTCGCGGACCCGATCGCCGCTGCAGTCCGGCGATCCATCCCTGGAGCTGAAGAACGGGGAGAGCCATGTGTAAACACGGCTTCCCCGTGCTTCACTGTGGCCGCAGCATCGATCGTGTCATCCCTGTAATAGGGGGACGCGATCGATGATGTCACACCTACAGCCACACCCCCCCTACAGTTGTAAACACACACACAGGGAACACTCAAATTCACAGCGCCCCCTGTGGTTAACTCCCAAACTGCAACTGTAATTTCCACAGTAAACAATGCAATTTAAATGCATTTTTTGCTGTGAAAATGACAATTGTCCCAAAAATGTGTCAAAATTGTCCGAAGTGTCCGCCATAATGTCGCAGTCACGAAAAAAATCGCTGATCGCCGCTATTAGTAGTAAAAAAAAAAATAATTAACAAAAATGCAATAAAACTATCCCTTATTTTGTAAACGCTATAAATTTTGCGAAAACCAACCGATAAACGCTTATTGTGATTTTTTTTTACCAAAAATATGTAGAAGAATACGTATCGGCCTAAACTGAGGAAAAAAAATGTTTTTTTATATATTTTTGGGGGATATTTATTATAGCAAAAAGTAAAAAATATTGCATTTTTTTTTAAATTGTCGCTCTATTTTTGTTTATAGCGCAAAAAATAAAAACCGCAGAGGTGATCAAATACCACCAAAAGAAAGCTCTATTTGTGGGGAAAAAAAGGACGCCAATTTTGTTTGGGAGCCACGTCGCACGACCGCGCAATTGTCAGTTAAAACGACGCAGTGCCGAATCGCAAAAAGGGGCAAGGTCCTTTACCTGCATTTTGGTCCGGGTCTTAAGTGGTTAAATGCATTTTTTGCTGTGAAAATGACAATTGTCCCAAAAATGTGTCAAAATTGTCCGAAGTGTCCGCCATAATGTCGCAGTCACGAAAAAAATCGCTGATCGCCGCTATTAGAAGTGAAAAAAAAAAATTAATAAAAATGCAATAAAACTATCCCTTATTTTGTAAACGCTATAAATTTTGCAAAAACCAACCGATAAACGCTTATTGCGATTTTTTTTTACCAAAAATATGTAGAAGAATACGTATCGGCCTAAACTGAGGAAAAAAAATGTTTTTTTATATATTTTTGGGGGATATTTATTATAGCAAAAAGTAAAAAATATTGCATTTTTTTTTAAATTGTCGCTCTATTTTTGTTTATAGCGCAAAAAATAAAAACCGCAGAGGTGATCAAATACCACCAAAAGAAAGCTCTATTTGTGGGGAAAAAAGGACGCCAATTTTGTTTGGGAGCCACGTCGCACGACCGCGCAATTGTCAGTTAAAACGACACAGTGCCGAATCGCAAAAAGGGGCAAGGTCCTTTACCTGCATTTTGGTCCGGGTCTTAAGTGGTTAATGAGCCATTAAATAGTCATCTTTTTATGATCAAGGCTGTCTGTTAGATGGGTCCCTAAAACCTCACCTATACTTTGGAAACTCCAAAGTGCAGGCATTCTTTCATTATCCATTGAGTGAATAATAAGGCCAAGTTTCAAGTACCTTGATTATGTTATGGTTTATAAGCTTGTAAGGGTGATGAGTGTTTTTTTCAAATAATGTTACATTTTCAGTCAAAGTGATTGCTTCTTTTTTTTCGGAATGATCAAGTGCTCATTCAGAAAGATTTACAACAGGGGTGGCAAACACAAGGCCCGCGGGCCGAATCCGGCCCGCCAAGCCTTGTCATGTGGCCCGCCAGCCTCCACCGCTTGTTCCAGTGCTGCCCACTCAGGCCGCACAAGGGGAGGTAAGCGGCGCCCGCGGCCTGGATAGCGTTAACACAGGTCGCGGCCGCCGCTCACCTACCGCTATGTGGCCGTGCCTGTGTCATCTCCGGGCTCCGGCGCGGCTGATTGGCTGAGCTGTGTGTCTCTCACACAGAGCTCAGAATCCACGCTGACAGTTCGGCTGTTCGGACGCTGCTCGGACACTGCCCCTCCTCCTCCCGCCTCTCTACACTGTGTGGCACGCCCACACCCACTGTGTCTTCCCCGCTCACACATCCCCAGGGAAATGTGAAGGAAGATGCAGGCAGCCCGCCCCTGACCCTCCATCCTGGGGTGAGTAAGCTCACCCTCTCCCACCTCCCAGTGTATATATTAAATTAATTTAAGGGGTGCTCTGTGGACTCTGGTGCAAGAGGGTGGCTTTGGTGGGCAGAGCCCCCCTTACATCAGAGTTCCCCCTTTACATCCAAGTCCACAGCATTACAAGGGGGTTTGTGCGGACTCTGATGTAATGGTGCTCTGTGCGGACTCTGATGTAATGGGGGTCTGTGCGGACTCTGATGTAATGGTGCTCTGTGCGGACTCTGATGTAATGGGGGTCTGTGCGGACTCTGATGTAATGGGGGTCTGTGCGGACTCTGATGTAATGGGGGTCTGTGCGGACTCTGATGTAATGGTGCTCAGTGCGGACTCTGATGTAATGGTGCTCCGTGCGGACTCTGATGTAATGGTGCTCTGTGCGGACTCTGATGTAATGGGGGTCTGTGCGGACTCTGATGTAATGGGGGTCTGTGCGGACTCTGATGTAATGGTGCTCTGTGCGGACTCTGATGTAATGGTGCTCTGTGCGGACTCTGATGTAATGGGGGTCTGTGTGGACTCTGATGTAATGGGGGTCTGTGCGGGCTCTGATGTAATGGTGCTCTGTGCGGACTCTGATGTAATGGGGGTCTGTGCGGACTCTGATGTAATGGGGGTCTGTGCGGACTCTGATGTAATGGGGGTCTGTGCGGACTCTGATGTAATGGGGGTCTGTGCGGACTCTGATGTAATGGGGGTCTGTGCGGACTCTGATGTAATGGTGCTCTGTGCGGACTCTGATGTAATGGTGCTCTGTGCGGACTCTGATGTAATGGTGCTCTGTGCGGACTCTGATGTAATGGTGCTCTGTGCGGACTCTGATGTAATGGTGCTCTGTGCGGACTCTGATGTAATGGGGGTCTGTGCGGACTCTGATGTAATGGTGCTCAGTGCGGACTCTGATGTAATGGTGCTCCGTGCGGACTCTGATGTAATGGGGGTCTGTGCGGACTCTGATGTAATGGGGGTCTGTGCGGACTCTGATGTAATGGTGCTCTGTGCGGACTCTGATGTAATGGGGGTCTGTGCGGACTCTGATGTAATGGGGGTCTGTGCGGACTCTGATGTAATGGGGGTCTGTGCGGACTCTGATGTAATGGGGGTCTGTGCGGACTCTGATGTAATGGGGGTCTGTGCGGACTCTGATGCAATGGGGGTCTGTGCGGACTCTGATGTAATGGGGGTCTGTGCGGACCCCTGAATCCCTGCACTGTGTACGTAGCGTAATCCTGACGTAATCCTGACCTCTGCATTCTGTATGTAGTGCGACCCATATACAACTGGCCCTTTGAGGGCAACCACACTGCTGATGCGGCCCTCGATGAATTTGAGTTTGCCACTCCTGATTTACAAGTATGCTACAAAATCTTTGCAACTGATGTTGTGGATTTTCTTTGCTTGTTGATAATCTTTGATATTTGTTAGCTACCGCAAAAGGTGGAACTAGAAGCACCTGGGTCCCATAAATGAGAATTTCATCCTTCCTCCTTGCGTTTAGGCCCAAATTTTAGCTGATAAGTGGATCTTGCATTTTCGTGCAAAGTCCACTTAAACACCCCTTTCACACTGAAGCGTTTTACAGTTTTAGCGTTAAAAATAGCGCTATTAAAACGCTCTCCATGCATCTCAATGGACCCTTTCACACTGAGTCCTGCAAGCATCATCTTTGGAGCAGCTTTCCCTTTCATACTGAGGCACTGCAAAAACACCCTAAAACGTTAGGTTCTTAGCGGTGCTTTACCAGCACATTGGGATTGCAGATGAGGCTTCACTCGAATAACACTTGAATAACGCCCGAAAAACGCTCAAATAACACTTGAAAAATGCCCCAGTGTGAAAGGGGCCTTAAAGAGAAGGATAGGTTTTCTTTCTATTTAATAATCATGCTTACCTAAGTGGATGCTGCATCTGTCCCTTGGCCCTTTTAACACTGAGAACCGAGCGATCTAACACCGCCGATCACTTGATTCTCAAAGCTCTCTACTGACCTTGCCAGATATTCCCTGGCTGACCCATCTAAAAGGGAAGAATCAATTGCTGCTCCTTCAGCAAGGTACTTTAGATCAGGGGTCGTCAACCCCCTGGCCGCAGCCCACTGCATTCTTCATCTGGTGGTACTGGCAGGTGACATGGCAAGTGGCATTCCTCATCTGGTGGCACTGGCAGGTGACGTGGCAAGTGGAATTCCTCATCTGGTGGCAGGCAGTGGACGTGGAAAGTGGCATTCCTCATCTGGTGGCACAGGCAGGTGACGTGGCATTCCTCATATGGTGGCACTGGCAGGTGACATGGCAAGTGGCATTTCTAATCTGGTGGCAGGCAGTGGACGTGGCAAGTGGCATTCCTCATCTGGTGGCAGGCGACGTGTAAATTGACAAGCTGCATCTGGTGGCAGGTGACATGGCAAGTGACCCTCAGGGCTCCCACTGATTCTGCATTATGGTGAGTTGAACTATTTCATTTATATTACAATGTAATATAAGAAGTAATGTGCTTCAATCATTCTGACATCATACCAACCATGGTGCCATGATGATTGAGGCGCCAGCAGCAGAACATCAGCTATTGCCCCGATAAATCGCTTACCCCCCCGCATGTGCGTACATCCCCCCTTTTGCCGGCACAATTTTCTTCCATGCAGCCGGTCCCTGGAGCCAAAAAAGGTTGGGGACCACTGCTTTACATGATAATACAACCCCAATTGCAAAACAAAAGTTGGGACTGTGTAAAAAATCTAAACCGAATGCAATGATTTTGTGGAAGAACATTTTTCAACTAATTAGGTTCATTGGCAACAGGTCAGTAACATTTGATAAACAGAAACATTTTAAACATTTGATGTTTTTGTATTTTCTATTGTGAATAAAATATGGGTTTATGAGATTTGCAAATCATTGCATTCTGTTTTTATGTTGATTTTACAAAGCATCCCAACATTCTTGGAATACCTGCAATCTCCTGTTTGAAAGTAGCTTTAGATTGGCGCTCCTACTACACCATGGGTCTTTAAACTATGGCCCTTCAGTTGTTCAGAAACTACAATTCCTATCATGCCTAGTCATGTCTGTGAATGTCAGAGTTTTACAATGCCCCATGGGACGTGTAGTTCCACAACAGCTGGAGGGCCGTAGTTTGAGGATCCCTGTACTACACAGTCGTTTGTAAATGCTGTTGAATTGTCCCATCAAAACTGAAACAAAATCTGTGTGTGACCAGCACTGTCCTAGACCTATTACTAGCACTGCCTTGTTGCTGGGTTGATAAGTATATGACAATGGGCACAGCAATGGTCTTATACCATGGGAAGATGTCTCAGAGAATAAGCTAAGAGTCCAGCTAAGTCCACTGATGAAAACCTTGGGCCTCTTTCACCCCTCAACCCATCTGTTCCTAACGCGTGCACATAACTTGCTGGGCACAGGTCCCAGTGCAATTGATGGTGCCCAGCAGCCTAGCTTATCACTGCAGCCATTGAGCCATTATTTTATCTTGCTTGTTCCAGTTTTTTAAAGGCTCTGGCGTCATGCCACTGGGAGCTCTTGGACCCGCTGCACGTGTTCCCAGCTGTTGACTTGTGACACCCTCCCCTTGAACAAATGAAACTGGCAATTCCTTGGAACCCGCCTTACTATTTGGCAAGAGGCAAAATCCCTAGAAAGAAAGGCAAAATGGAAAACTGTTAAACCTCTTTTATTCTCAGAAAAGTAGATACAAAGCTCATTACTGAGAAGTACATTTGTAAGCGCCCTTTCTTAGATGGTGCCCGTGCTGAGATAAACGTCCCAACAGCTGCCTTGACGAAGACAGCAGCACACAGAGCTGCATTCTATCACAAATATGCAGGCACAACTGGTGCGATTATTATGGCTCTGTGTTTAAAAAGCAGCAATTCATGTCAAGGAAAAATATACTCTTCCTCCTTAAGTATTAGTATGGTGGAGTGAAAATATGTAAGCCGTGACAATGCACAGCTCACAAATCTTCTTCTGTTTGTACCAACAATTCCAACTTTGCACTTCCACATTCTGAGCTCAGTTTCACAATTAGAATTTATTGAAGGAGCTTAATTTTTGTGGACGCTTTTCAGTCCTGAGTCATTGTACAACCAAATCTCCTTTAATGAATTGTTGCAGCGCCTGTCATCAATTACAATATGCAAAATGTAGGCAGTATGTGACATATATTTAATTATTTTGTTCATTCCAGATGGAATTAAATAACACTCTGATAACTGGGTGAGATGAGCAGAGCGATTCTGGTAAAAAAAATGTTTGCCTTAAAATACTCGCTGAGAATTCAGCTTTGCATGCAGTAATAAGGAATTTGTCAGACAAAAAATTACCTGATTCCCTTGTCCACACACTCAACGTGGATGGGGAATCACTCCTACTGCGCTATTGTGTTCTTCTAAGGCCGCGTACACACGATCGAACATGTCCGCCGAAACTGGTCAGCGGACATGTTCGATCGTGTGTACGGCCTAGCGGACCGTTTTCCAGCGGACAAAAGTTTTAAAACATGCTTTAAAACCTGTCCGCTGAAAACGGTCCGTCGGACATGTTTCCTCAGACGTGTTTGATCGTATGTGCCTAAGGCCGCGTACACACGGAGGGACATGTCCGCTGAAACATGTCCGATGGACTGTTTCCAGCGAACATGTCTCCTCCGGATTTTCGTCCGACGGTGTGTACACACCATCGGATAAAAATCCCCTCGGCCAGGGACGCCGCCACGTCACCAAACCCGGAAATAAAATGCTTCCGCGCATGCGTCGAATCCATTCGACGCAAGCGGGGACAGTTCTGTCCGCTGGTTAGTGTACTAACCAGCGGACAGATCCGATGGACAGGTTTGTAGCGGACAAATTTCAAAACATGCTTTGAAATTTGTCCGATGGACAAACCTGTCTGCTCGCCCATACACACGATCAGATTTGTCTGCTGAAAACGTCCGGCGGACCGGTTTCAGCAGATAAATTTGATCGTGTTTACGCAGCCTAAGGAGACTTCCCAACCATCAAAACACATGGATCAGTGTGGTCCGCTATAGCCAGCGGCGCTGATCATTCGGAAAAATTTCAGGCAGGCTGGATGAGTGAGTGAGTAACTTATATAGCGCTACAAATGCGAACTGAACGGCCTCAAGACGCTTGGCATCCATTTTCCTTCTGTTTAACCCTCAGGCCTTGTACACACGAGGGAATATATCCGATGGGAACGGTCCGACGGACAGCGCGGTGACGCGGCGGTGACGTTGACGCCGCCACGTCACCGCCACGTCACCGCCACGTCACTGCACCAGGAAGTAAACACTTCCGCGCGCATGCGTCGGATCCATTCACAGGATACGACGCATGTGCGGGCAGATATGTCCGCTGGTTTGCCATACTAACCAGGGGACATATCTGACGGACAGCTCTCCGGCGGAAAAATTCCAAAGCATGCTTTGGAATTTTTCCGCCGGAGGAATCCGGACAGAACGGTCCGTTTGCCCCTACACACAAGCGGATTTTTCGGCTTAAATGGTCCGTCGGACCATGTTCAGCGGATTTATTCCCTCGTGTGTACAAGGCCTCAGAATAGGTGGGTCTTGAGTTTTTTTCTAAAGGCCAGGTGATCAATTTCCATTCGAATAATAGTTGGTAATGCTTTCCACAGTCAAAGTTTTGGGGATTTATCCTCTCACTTAAATATAGGGGTGCGCTTCTGTGTACACATTTGTGCGTTAGGCATAAGGCCTTAAATGTGACTCGGTCCTTTATGGGCAGCCAAGTCGATCGTAGATTGACTTCTGAACAACCAGCATGCCCATACATGGATCAAAATGTGTCTGGTCCCTTCTGAACCGGCCCAATTTCAATCCATGCATGGTTGCCTTTACAGAAGCTCTTTTAAACCCTACTGGACTTGTCTTTGTACCAAAATATTGCCCCTTATATTTTTTTATATGAAAGAAGACAGTGGAAAAAATAAATAAAAAATGTATGGTAAAAAAAACAATGAAATCAACCCCCCTAAAAAACCCTAAAAATTAACCAAGTCATTTTTTTTAATGCAAATTTTGAAGGTTTTAGTAATGCTAAAAATTGGTATTGGTATTGGAATTTGGCATATTTGGTATTTTATTTTATTTTCTCTATTGATTTCAATACATACAAAGAAGTTTTGAAAATATCTCAGAATTTTCATCAATGACAGGGATATGAAAATTTGTATCTTTAACCACTTTAGCCCCGGACCATATTGCTGTCCAAAGACCAGAGCACTTTTTGCGATTCGGCACTGCGTCGCTTTAACTGACAATTGCGCGGTCGTGCGACGTGGCTCCCAAACAAAATTGGCGTCCTTTTTTTCCCACAAATAGAGCTTTCTTTTGGTGGTATTTGATCATCTCTGCGGTTTTTATTTTTTGCGCTATAAACAAAAACAGAGCGACTATTTTGAAAAAAATGCAATATTTTTTACTTTTTTCTATAATAAATATCCCCCAAAAATATATAAAAAAAAATATTTTTTCCTCAGTTTAGGCCGATACGTATTCTTCTACATATTTTTCGTAAAAAAAATCGCAATTAGCGTTTATTGATTGGTTTGCGCAAAAGTTATAGCGTTTACAAAATAGGGTGTAGTTTTATGGCATTTTTATTATTATTTTTTTTTTTACTAGTAATGGCGGCGATCAGCGTTTTTTTTCGGTACTGCGATATTATGGCGGACACTTCGGACACTTTTGACACATTTTTGGGACCATTGGCATTTTTTTAGCGATCAATGCTATAAAAATGCATTGGATTACTATAAAAATGCCATTGGCAGTGAAGGGGTTAACACTAGGGGGCGGGGAAGGGGTTAAGTGTGTTCCTATTTGTATTCTAACTGTATGGGTGGGTGGACTTACTAGGGGGAATCACTGATCTTCTGTTCATACATTGTATGAACGGAAGATTAGCGTTTCCCCCGCTGACAGGAACGAGCGCTGTGTGTTTTCACACACAGCTCCCGTTCCCCGCTCTGTAACGAGCGATCGCGTGTGCCCGGCGGCGATCGTGCCCGCCGGGCACACGCACGGGACTCGGGGGCGAGCGGCCGCGAAAGGCGCGACGTAGAGCTACGGGCTCTCGCACAGGAGTGCCGACCTGCCGCCGTATTACTGCGGCGGCTGGTCGGCAAGTGGTTAAAAGCCCAACTCTAGGATGAAAGGAAAAAACCCTTGCAGTCCCCACCCACCGCCACGACAATGATTAAAAATGTATGAACTCATGGGGTAGGTAAAGAGGTTATATTACGTGTGCCCGGTGTTGGGCCTTAACCACTGGAGACCCGGAAGACCAGGCCATTTTTTGCAATACGGCACTGCATCGCTTTAACTGACCATTGCGGGGTCGTGCGATGTTGTACCCAAACAAAATAATTTCTTTCCCACAAATAGAGCTTTCTTTTCTTGGTATTTGATCACCTCTCCAGTTTTTATTTTTGTGCTATAAACAAAAAAGAGCGACAATTTATACTTTTATATGTAAAAATAATATATTTCTTCATCAGTTTAGGCCGATATATAGTCTTCTACATATTTTTGGTAAAAAAAATAAAGCAATAAGCTTATATTGATTGGTTTCAGTAAAGGTTATAGCATCTACAAAATAGGGAATAGATTTATGTCATTTTTATGTCATTTTTATTATTATTATTTTTTTAACTACTAACGGCAGCGATCTGCGATTTTTAGCAGGATTGGCTCCCGTTGCTGTCAAAGCCAGTTAGCCAATCAGGAGAGAGTGGGCAAGGCCAAACTGCAGCTCTGTGTTTAAATGGACAAACTGAGCTGCAGCTCGGCCCGGGTGCCCCATAACAAGCTCCTAGCTGTGGGGGCACTCAACAGGAGGGAGTGGCCTGGAGCACCGAAGAGGGACCCGAAAAGAGGAGGACCTGGGCTGCCCTGTGCAAATCCACTGCAACATAGCAGGTAAGTATGACATGTTTTATTTTATGGAAAAAAAAATAGACTTTACAATCACTTTAATGCTTTAGTGTATTAAGGTAAAAAAAAACTTTAGCCTTTACAAGCTACTACACTTTGTTATTTCCATACTACAACATGCACATCGCTACAGTGTTTTTGTTCTATAGGTCTCGATTTAGGCTTTGTTTACACTTGTGCGGGTGGTTGCAGGTGTGGGAATCGCACCTGTTCCCACACCCACAACCACCGGCAGCCAAAATGCACTGCTCTTCTACAGATGTGTGGGGCTGCCATTCATTCTTAATGGTTTTACGGGTGTGAACCTAGCCACCTTGGGCAGCTGTTGTGTAGAGGTCAGGGGCTGATGTGCAAGCTATCTGTGTCCATCCCTAACCACCGATAATGGCTCCACAGGGGAATACAAGCGAACAGCTGTGGAAAGTCACGGTCATCTTTTGCTCATTAACTTGCACAGGCTACCTGATCAGTAATACCTGTCCATGCCCACTATAAAAAAAAAACACCCTAAAGAATGCCCAGTCTAAAGAAATAGACTGAGGCCCAGATTCACGTACATCTGCGCATTATTGGACCGGCGTAGCGCACCGCCTTTACGTTAGACTTGCGCAATTTTGCCGCGTAATCACGCGTGTGATTTTTTGGGTGTTAGTTTTCTCTTTGTGTGTGTTCTTGCTTGATTGGTTGTGCTTGTTTTTGTGAGTGATTTTTGTTGACTGGGAGTGAGTTTTTTTGCAGTATGACAGAGAGAAAGCGAAAGCTCAATTTTACTGCGGGGGAAAAAAGAATTATTGCCCGGGCCATTAGCGATTATGGGCGTTTCCTCCACGGCCCAGACAGTGCCAACACCACCCCGGCCAGGAGGAGGGAGATTTTGGACATGATCACTGAGCAGGTCAATTCAGCGGGGGAGGGGGAGACACGGACCCGGTCTGGGATTGACAAAAAAATTAATGACCTCCGGCGTCTGGTCAAACAGAAGCTGGCCAGAATGCATGCCCATGCCAGGGGCACAGGAGGGGGCCCACCATGCCGTATTAGGCTGACAGCGGAGGAGCGTGCGGTGGCCCTGACTTTTCATCGGCATGAAGTTGAGGGCCTGCCCGGCTTTGACTCAAGTCCGGAGCCCGTGGTGCCAGGTAAGTATTTTTTTTAATATCAGGTGTGTAGCATGTGTGGGGGAGGGGGTGAAAGGGAATATGTGGCAAGTGTGTGGATCCTCCAACCTGTGAATGTTTTGTGTCATCCACAGATGTGCAGGAGGGTGCAGGGCCATCTGGCTTGACCGCACCATCCCCAGGACAGCAGCCTAATGAGGCCCCCCCCAACAAGGCCGGAGTCCGCGGAGGAGGTTCAAGAGGAGAAGGAAAATCATGAGGAGGAGGAGTCCATGTCAGGCACTGGACATTTGGTTTTTGAGGACTCTTCCCCTCTGGCTGGCAGCAGGCAGCCCTCCCTAAGGGGGAGCCCCCCCCTCCTCCCCCAACATGGCTCCCCTCCCATGGGCCTCCCCTTCTCCCCGGCCACAAGCATCAGCTGGAGGCAGGATTTCGTCCCAGAACACCAGGGGGTTGGCCGATCTCCTGCCCGCCACTCTGAGAAGGGACCAGGCCCTTCAGACCCGCCATCTGGGACAGGTCAGCCAGACATTGGTGCGGATGGAGGAGAGCCTGTCCTCCATCAAGGATACGCTGGGGAACCTGGACTCCCACTCCCGGGCTTTCACAACCTGCCTAAATGAACTGCAGACTACATCAGCAGGCGTTGGGCAGGATGTGAGGGCCCTTACCCAGGCTATCCAGGCCAACACGGCAACACTTGGTGCTGCCCTGGACAGAATAGCCGTGGCTTTGGAGGGCAGGCCGCCAGGTGGGCAGAGATCAGGGGCTGCTCCTCCTTCCCTGGTTTTCCCCCTCCCCCATGAGTCTCCCCTGAGGAGCCGGGGCCGTGGCCGGGGGCGCCCCAGGCGTGGCTCACGTCAAGGGCAATAATTTTTTTTCCCCTCTTTTTTTTTTTGCTGGAAATTTTTTTATTTTGCTGGTAATTTTTTATTTATTTTTTGGGTTGTGAATGCTGTTTGAATGTGGGGGTGACATTCCTGCCGGAAAAGGGGTGTCACCCTCAATTTTGGTGGAGAAGGGTTCCCCAGGACCAGGGAGAAGTGATCCCCAGGTCCGTGTGAATGGTGTATGAATGTACAGTGACATAATTGGAGCCTTGGCGTGGCGTTGCTGCTCACAAGTCCAGCATGGTGGACTGGTGCCAATCCAATTTGATGTGGATGTGGGGTGTGTGTGCTAGGGACCACAGTGGTGTGCATGCATGCATTCTCATTGTGCCATGATTAATGTGTGTGTTTAACGTGCAAAGATGCCCAATGTGAGCTGTCTCCTGGCTGCTCTTCCCTCAGAAGACTGGGGACCCTCGGTTAGGGGGGGATTGTCTGGTTCAGGGGTCAGGTCATCACGTAGGTCAATCTGCAGGCCCTTTCTTTCTGCGAAGTTGTGCAGCATGCAACATGCACCGATGATCTGGCACACAAAGTTTGGGGAATACAAGAGGGTACCCCCAGACTTATCCAGGCATCGGAAACGTGACTTTAGGAGGCCAAAGGTGCGCTCCACCACTGCTCGTGTTTGGGCATGTGCTTGATTGTATCTTTCCTCTCCTGGGGTTTGGGGGTTCCGGATAGGAGTCATGAGATGGGGTCCCAGTGGATATGCAGAGTCACCTGTAAGGGAAAAGACAGGAGGATATTAGTCATGCATGTGCCCCTTGTGATGTGTGCATCATGGGAGGGCATAGTCATGCCTGCCACCCATGTCACTCACCAACCAGCCAGGTGTCCCCATACACGTTCTGATCGAATTCCATTCGGATGTGGCATTGATTGTATATGTCATGGCTGGACCCTGGGTGTTTGGCACGGACATGCCATATGAGGCCTTGGGCATCGACTATCACCTGTACGTTGATGGAATGCCAATGCTTCCGATTGCGGTACATGTGCTCTGTCTCCTGGGGGGGCTGGAGTGCCACATGTGTGCAATCAATGGCCCCCACAGTGCGTGGGAATCTGGCAATTCTGTAGAAATCTGTCATTGCCTTCAGCCGCAGGTCCTCAGTGGTGGGTTTGATGATTTGGTTGGCCATGCGTCTGAGGATTGCAGGGACAACCTGGTGCACACATCTGCTCATGGAGGATTGTGACATCCCAGCCACCACTCCACTTGTACGCTGAAAAGAGCCACTGGCAAGGAAATGGAGTGTTGCCATGACCTTGACCAGTGGCTGCACTGCATGTGAGCGGTGTGTTGGGCTGGTGATGTCCTCCTGCAGGGTTGTGGTTATTTCCAGGATGGCATGAGTGGTGAATCTGAAGATGCGATACACCTCAGAATCACTCATGCCAAACAGGTCTATGCGGGTGCGGTATATCCTCTCCCGTGCCATCCTCCGTGCCATCCTCCGTGCCCTCATCCTTCTTTGTTCATCTAAAGTCAGTAGTATAGCTATGTGCGACGATGCCCCTGGCATGTTGGCATACAGATTGTTGTGCAACACGTGTGACTGCTGAGCTGCTCACTAACAGTGTTGCTTTATCTAACAAGTAGACTTTTTTTCTCTTTTTAGACCAGCTTTTATATGCTCTAATTTTAGACAGGACATTTTGCTGTTGCGCACACTGCGTAGCCTGCGCTGCCCCAACGTTCTTTTGTGGATCCCCGTAAGTCCCTCATTAGCATATTTGACTAGCAAATCAATGGTCTGTCTAGCGCACTTTTGCGCGGACGGATGCGCCAGTCTAACGAAATTACGCGGGACAAAAAAAAGTAGATTTTTTGCGTATCTCGTTCTGGGGATGCCGTGCATCGCAACGCACGCGCACATTTCGACTTACGCACGCGCATCTCCTGTTGCGCAGGCGTAATCGTTCTGTGAATCTGGGCCTGAGACTTTTGGGGATTTTATTCCTTCTATTAATGACTTAAGGACTAAATGGTGATTTATATTTTGCTTTTGCCTGAAGTTCTGCTTAGTTTTCCAAAGTCTTCACATCTGCCAAAGTCATACATATACATTTTTAATTCAATAGAAAATGTGGCTGCCCACCCCAATATAGCATGGAAAAACTGAAGTGCCTTGGTGCCTGATATAGCCTGTCCTCAGCCACTGAAAACTGGCACAGCAGCTGCCAAGTAAGGCCTAATTTACGCTCTGGACATTTACAGTAAGCAAATTTGGGTTAGCTGCTGTAAGCAGGGCTGCAAACCTGTAAACACTCTGTTTCCATGGAAGTTTTAAAACACTCAGAAAATATTGGGGATGTTGAAACTCTAACTTTGTATCTTCGCTAAAATATATTTACCACGGCGGATATTTGTGGCCTAGTGTACATTCTACTTCTTAAAACAATCTCGACTGCTTGTTAGGAAGAAAGAACAACGTTACCGCTTTTTATTTGTGTATTCCAAGCCACAGCGGTGTCTTATTTCTGTGTTTTAGAATGCAATTATTTTATTGTGAAAGCACGAGGTCCATCAGCAGAATAGGAGCTGCCCATCTGCAATTTGGGTGTAGGCCCTAAAGATGGACTCCAGTCAGGGATGCAATCAGCAACTTAAATGCATTGGTCAGTAAACAGCTGCAGCAATTTTCATTGCATTACAAATGTGTATCATCTTCATAGTAGTTGCTAGGTTAACTTAGTCTGGCTCCCCTGTAATCAGTGGAGCAGAGGTTGATTGTTTAGGGCTGCTCAGTGTTTCACAGGCTTCTGTTCTGTTACTTACCTCTGTCTTCTACAGGATTCTAGAAGTATAGCCAGAGGTTGGACAGAACAGGCAGCCTGAATACATATGGTGCTCCAGCCAAGAGAGGTGTGCCCAGAAGGTGGAGAGAGAGTGCTCATAAATAGTCTGAGGTCTGAGCAGCAGTCCGGTGTTCCTGGGTCCAGTCCTACAGGACGAAACCCCTATGCAGCGGCTCTGCCCCTTGGTGCAGGATCCTTGAGGAAGCTTTGGGGCTTAGCTGAGGGGACTTATTTGCAGATCCATGTCCAGGGGTTACGTTGGGTTTGGAGAAAGTTGGTGGGAAAGAGGAGAGCTGTCCTATGGTGGCGTGAGTCTACATCTTTCTCACCAAGTGGAGCCTGGTGAATAGCGGCAGGAGGCAACCGATTTAAAACTGCTCGCTGCTGTAATGTATTGTTGGATCCTGGCAATATAGATAAAATTCATTTAAAAAAACAGTATGGGTCTGGTATGAATATTATGAACCCTGAACCAAAATTTAAAAGAAAAATGTGTGGGCGTCCCCCCAAATCCATAACAGGTCCTTTAGGTCTGGTATGAATTTTAAGGGGAACCCTGAGCCCAAAAAAAATGGTGTATGGGTCCCTTCCAAAATCCATACCAGACCCTACCTGAGAAGGCAACCTGGCAGGCCACAGGAAAAGGGGGAGGAGGGGACAAGACAGCGCTCCCTTCCCTCCTGAACCTTACCAGGCCATATGCCCTCAACATGGGGAGGATGCTTTGGGGACAAGGGCCTCATCCCCACAACCTTTGCCCGGTGTTTTTTTTTTAACAAGGGAACCCCCAGATCTCACCCCCCCCCCATGTGAATGTTAAAAATGACAGTAGACAACTTGGGACATGTCCTTTATTTAAAAGAAAAACGTTCCTGTGATGTCCATTCACCCTCAATCACAGTGTCCAATGACAAGAGGGGAAAAAAAATGCAACAACTCTGCTTCCATGGGAGGCTTCTGAGGAAAATTTTATTTTGCTGTGGTACTGTTCTAAACATAGGAAAGATGCACTGCTTTACAGGCATACTAAGGAGACCCCCACAGGCACGATATTTAAAGGAATATTTATTTTTTATTGTTTCACTTTAAGCATTATTAAAATCACTGCTCCTGAAAAAAAACTTCCATTTTTAAAACGTCTTTTTGCATTGATACATGTCCCTTGGGGCAACACCCTGGTCCCCATGCTGATTTTTCCAATGATTTTTTTATCTGTATTGGCAGGATCCGACAATACCTTACAGCCATGAGCAGTTTTAAATGGCTTTTTTACTTTAGAAATGGCATTTGTTTGGTATTGTTTTAGACACAGGAAATATGCGCTACTTTACAGGCATACTAAGGACACATCCAGGCACGATATTTAAAAGATTATTTCATTTTTATTGTTTCACTTTAAGCATTATTAAAATAATTATAAAAAAAAAACAGTTTTTAAAACTTTTTTTGCATTGATACATGTCCCCTAGGGCAGGACCAGGGTCTCCATACACTTTTTATGGCAATAATTTTCATACAAGCCTTTAAAATTAGCACTGATTTTTCATGTTTGTGTCCCATAGACTTTAACAGTGTTCGCTTGTTCAAACAATTTTTTTGCCTGTTCCAATGTTCTGGTAAGAACCGAACTGGGAGGCGTTCGGCTCATTTCTAAAAGCAGCCAAGAGGCCCATGGTACTTCTAAAGGAGTTTCAGAGATCCACTGCTCAGCTGGGAGAATCTGTCCACATCACAATGATTAGTTGTGCATTCCACAAATCTGGTCTTTATGGAAGAGTGGCAAAAAGAAAGCCATTGAAGAAAGAAAGCCATAAGAAGTCCCATTTGCAGTTTGTGATTAGCCATGTGGGGACACAGCAAACATGTGGAAGAAGGTGCTCTGGTCAGATGAGACCAAAATGTAAACTTTTGGCCTAAAAGAAAATTACTATGTGTGGCCTAAAACTAACACTGCACATCACACTGAACACACCATCCCCACCGTGAAACATGGTGGTGGCAGCATCATGTTGTGGGAATTCTTTTCTTCAGCAGCGACAGGGAAGCTGGTGAGAGTTGATGGGAAGATGGATTGAGTCAAATACAGAACAATCTTAGAAGAAAACCTGTTAAGCCGCATACACACGATAGGTTAACCAGAGGACAACGGTCTGAAGGACCGTTTTCATCGGTCAAAACCGTGTGTGGGGCCCATAGGTTATTTAAACATTGGTTAAAAAAAAGCAAACTTGCTTTAAAATGTAACCAATGGATTGATAAACGATAGGTCAAAACCGATCGTTAGTATGCAAAACCATCAGTTAAAAACCCACGCGTGCTCAGAATCAAGTCGACGCATGCTTGGAAGCATTGAACTTCATTTTTTTCAGCACGTCGTTGTGTTTTACATCACCGCGTTCTAATAGGATAGTTTTTTTAACTGATGGTGTGTAGGCACATCAGATCATCAGTCAGCTTCATCGGTTAACCTAAGACAACAGTCCTTCAGACCGTTCTCATTGGTTTGACCGATCGTGTGTACGCGGCTTTAGAGTCTGCAAAAGACCTGAGACTGGGGCGAAAGTTCACCTTCCAGCAGGACAATGACCCTAAGCATACAGCCAGAGCTACAATGGAATGGTTTAGATCAAAGCAAATTCATGTGTTAGAATGGCCCAGTCAAAGTCCAGACCTAAATTCAATTGAGAATCTGTGGCAAAACTTGAAAATTGCTGTTCACAGACGCTCTTCATCCAATCTGACAGAGCTTCAGCTATTTTGCAAAGAAGAATGGGCAAAAATGTTGCTCTCTAGATGTGCAAAGCTGGTAGAGACATCCCCAAATAAGACTTTCAGCTGTAATTGCAGCGAAAGGTGTTTCTACAAAGTAGTGATTGAATACAAATACACGCCACATTTTTTAGATATTTAATTGTAAAAAAAAAAATTAAATGTATAATTTTTTCTTTACTTCACAATTATGAAATACTTTGTGTTGGTCTATCATATAAAATACATTTACGTTTTTGGTTGTAACATGACAAAATGTGGAAAATTTCAAGGGGTATGAATACTTTTTCAAGGCACTGTATGAGCATGTGGCCACACAAAGCTTCTTTCTTACCACTGCTTTAAAAGTTCCTGTATGAATCTATTTATTCTGCATTCTCTGTGCGGCACTGGGGAGGCCAGTAGGGATAGGAGCTGTGGGATTTTCCTATTACGGCTCTTTGGGATGCTGGTGGAGGTTGGCTGGCCCAACAGCTTTACGTGCTGCTCCTTGATTTCTGGCTCTCTGACCACAACAAGCCTGTGAAACGTTCCATATCATACGTGCCAGGAAAATAGGAAACACCGACAAGAATACCGTTTCCAAACGGATTAGAACGATGTATGAGTATGACGACATTACGCCGGCTTCCAGAAATACTAACTGGAAGGGCTAATGGATCATGGTGGACTTAGAATAGAATTCATATTGGGCCAGATTCAGGTAGATGGGAGCATCTTTGCTCTGGAGTAACGTTTCTCATTTACGTTACGCTGGCGAAATTTTAGGAGCAAGTGCTGTTATTCATGAAGCACTTGCTCCTAAAGTTGCGGCAGCGTATCGTAAATGAGCCGGCGGAATTCAAATTGGGCGGGTACGGGGCGTGTATTATTTAAACTAAGCGCGATCCCGCGGGGAACGTACTGCGCATGCGTCGACTGTCAATGCATCCCAGTGCGCATGCTCCAAATTCTGTCATTGAACGTCAATGACGTCAAATCCCCATTCATGGACGTTTTACGCAAGCGACGCGATTTTTTTTTTTTTCGACGCGATGACGACGGCTATACTTAACATAGAATACTCCACTAGGGGGCTGCTTTATCTTTATGCCGCGTATCGCTTACGGAAACATAGGAAAGTCACTGCGTCGCGCCCGAATACGATCGTGAATTGCCGATTCCCGCTGATTAACAAATTTTTTCAGCGTAAATCAGCGGGAACGCCCCTGGCGCCATTTTTAAATTAAAGTTGCGATGCGATGGCGAAATTCAATTACGCCGATCGCATCGGAACTCCAACCCGGCGTTTCTTGTTTTCTGGTTACAGAAAACAGAAACGCCGGCTTAAAGTGACAGTTAGGCTGGAGTATCACAGATACTCCAGCCTAACTCTACCTGAATCTGGCCCATAGAGTATCACTTCACAGATTATCGCAAATTGTCTAGGATTTTTTTTTGTGCCAGATTCTAAAGCTCAACTCTAGGCAGATATAAAAGACAAATTATCCAGCTCTGCAGTTAATAATACAACATTACATTTATTTATTTATTTATTTATTTAAATGCAAGCAGTGTAGGCATCTGAATTTGACTTGGTATTTGGCCTCTTGCAGTACCTGTGCAGAAAAGGTCAGACTAAGAGAGAAGCAGCACAAGGAGCCAATGAGTGTTGATAAGCTAACAACGGACATACCATATACTGTGTATATATATATATATATATATATATATATATATATATATATATATATATATATATATACATATGCACAATATTGTCAAAAGTATTGGGACAGCTGCCTTTACACACACTTGAACTTTAACCACTTAAGGACCGCCTCCTGCACATATACGTCGGCAGAATGGCACGGCTGGGCACAAGCACATCCTCTTTAAGTGCCCAGACGTGCCCGTGACCCGGTCCAAAGCTTCGTGACCGTGGCACTCGCGGACCCGATCGCTGCTGGAGTCCCGCGATCGGTCCCCGGAGCTGAAGAACGAGGAGAGCTGTGTGTAAACACAGCTTCCCCGTTCTTCACTGTGGCACCGTCATTGATCGTGTGTTCCCTTATATAGGGAAACACAATCAATGACGTCACACCTACAGCCACACCTACAGCTACAGCCACACCCCCCTACAGTTAGAAACACAAATGAGGTCACACATAACTCCCAAACTGCAATTGTCATTTTCACAGTAAACAATGCATTTTTAATGCATTGTTTGCTGTGAAAATTACAATGGTCCCGAAGTGTCCGCCATAATGTCGCAGTCATGAAAAAAACAAAAACAAAAAAAATAATAATAATAAAAAAAAATAACGCTGATCGCCGCCATTAGTAGTAAAAAAAAATATTAATAAAAAAAATGCCATTAAACTATCCCCTATTTTGTAAACGCTATAAATTTTGCGCAAAACTTTTGATAAACGCTATTTTCATTTTTTTTACCAAAAATAGGTAGAAGAATACGTATCGGCCTAAACTGGGGAAATTTTTTTTTTGATATATTTTCTGGGGATATTTATTATGGCAAAAAGTAAAAAATAAAAACCACAGAGGTGATCAAATACCACCAATAGAAAGCTCTATTTGTAGGAAAAGAAGGACGCCAATTTTGTTTGGGAGCCACGTCGCACGACCGCGCAATTGTTAGTTAAAGCGACGCAGTGCCGAATCGCAAAAACTGGCCAGGTCCTTTACCTGCCTAAAGGTCCGGGTCTTAAGTGGTTAATGGCAGCCCAGTCTAATGCCGCGTACACATGATAATTTTTTGTGACGAAAAAAAACTACGTTTCAAGTGATGAAACAAAACGACGTTTTTGAAACTTCATTTTCCAAAACGACGTTGCATACACACCATCGTTTTTCCAAAATGCTCTAGCAAAGCGTGGTTACGTAAGACATGTTCGATGGCACTCTGTTCCATTGAAGCTCCATCTCATAACTTGCCTCTGAGCATGCGCGGCTTTAAAAACGTAATTTTCAACATCGTTTTGCCCACACACCATCACTTTTTATGACACAAAAAACGACGTTTTGAAAAACGACACAAAAAATTCAAGCATGTTGGAATTTTTTTTGGGTCGTTTTTTTGAAGACAAAAAACTACGTTTTGCCCACACACAATACATTTAAATGACGTTTTAAAAAACGTCGCAAAAAACGACCGTGTGTACGCGGCATTAGTCTGTAGGGTTAAATATTGAGTTGGCCCACCCTTTGCAGCTATAACAGCTTCAACTCTGCTGGGAAGGCTGTCCACAAGGTTTAGGAGTGTGTCTATGGGAGTGTTTGACCATTTTCCCAGAAGCTCATCAATGTCTTTATGGACATTGCTTTGTACACTGGTGTGCAGTCATGTTGGAACAGGAAGGGGTCATCCCCAAACTTTTCCCACACAGTTGGGAGCATGACATTGTCCAAAATGTCTTGGTATGCCGACACCTTAAGAGTTCCATTCACTGGAACTAAGGGACCAAGTCCAACCCCTAAAAAACAACCCCACACCATAATCCCCCCTCCACCAAATGATTTGGACCAGTGCACAAAGCAAAGCCCAATAAGACATAGATGTGCGAGTTTGGGGTGGAGGAACTTGACTGGCCTGCACAGAGTCCTGACCTGAACCTGATATAACACCTTTCGGAGACTGCAAGCCAGGACTTCTCGTCAAACAACAGTGCAAACATTCCCATAGACACAATCCAAAACCTTGTGGACAGCTTCTCCAAGGTTTAGGAGTGTGTTTATGACATTTGACTATTCTTCATGAAACACATTTGTGAGGTCAGGCACTGATGCTGGATAAGAAGTTCTGGCTCGCAGTCTTTACTCTAATGCCGCGTACACATGGTCGTTTTTTGTGATGAAATAAAACGACGTTTAAAAAAACGACCAAAAAAAAATTCCAACATGCTTGAATTTTTTGTGTCGTTTTTCAAAACGTCGTTTTTTGTTTAACAAAAAGTCACCGTGTGTAGCAAAAACGTAGTTTAAAACGACGTTTTTCAACCCGCGCATGCCCAGAAGCTAGTTATGAAGCGAGCTTCATTGGAAAAGAGTGGTGAACGTAACCTCGCTTTTTGTGAAAAAAACGATGGTGTGTATGCAACATCGTCTTTGAAAAGTGACGTTTCAAAAACGTTGTTTTTTACTTCACAGAAAACGTTGTTTTTTTTCATCACAAAAAATGATCGTGTGTACGCGGCATAATTCATCCCAAAGGTGTTCTATCAGGTTTTTGGTCACGAATCTGTACAGACCACCCAAGTTCCTCCACCCCAAACTCGCTCATCCATGTCTTTATGGACCTTGCTTTGTGCACTGGTCCAAATCATTTGGTGGAGGGGGGGATTATGGTGTGGGGTTGTTTTTCAGGGGTTGGAGCTTGGCCAGTGAAAGGAACTCTAATGCCGCGTACACACGATCACTTTATGTGATGAAAAAAAACTATGTTTTTAAAAACGTGAATTTAAATGACCGTGTGTGGGGGAAAACGTCGTTTTATGTCTTGTAAAAAACAACAGAAAAAAATTTCTTTTTCAACCCGCGCATGCCCAGAAGCTAGTTATGAAGCGAGCTTCAATGGAAAAGAGTGGTGAATGTAACCTCGCTTTGCTAGAGCATTGTGAAAAAAACTATGGTGTGTAGGCAACATCGTCTTTGAAAAGTGAAGTTTCAAAAACGTCGTTTTTTACTTTTTGATTGTGTGTACGCGGCATTAAGGCGTCAGCATACCAAGACATTTTGGACATTTTCATGTTCCCAACTTTGTGGGATCAGTTTGGGGATGGCCCTTCCTGTTCCAACATGACCTCGTACCAGTGCACAAAGTAAGGGCCATAAAGACATGGATGAGCGAGTTTGTTGTGGAGGAACTTTACTGGCCTGCTCAGAGTCCTGAACCCTATAGAACAACTTTGGGAGGAATTGGAGCACCGACTGCAAAATGTTAAAGTTTATGTGCGTGTAAAGGCAAATGTCCCGACACGTTTGACAATATAGGGCCAGATTCTCAGAGAATTTCGCTGGTGTAGCGTAAGCCATTTACACTACGCCGCCGCAACTTAACAGAGCAAGTGCCGTATTCTCCATCCACTTGCTCCGTAGTTTGCGGATGCGTAGAGTAAATGGCCCAGCGTAAGGCCGCGTAATTCAAAGGGGACGGCTTGTATTTAAATTAAGCGCGCCCCGCGTCGATCGAACTGCGCATGCGCCGGCCGGGCAAAAAGCCCAGTGCGCATGCTTCAGCTCACGTCGGAAACTGACGTCAAGACGACGTGATCGTCACTACGCAATGCCCTATTCGCGAACGAGTTAGTAAAACGACGTAAGCAAAAGAAAAAGCCGACACTGACCCGACGCCATACTTAACATGGCATCCGACGGCACCCGACGGCATTCGATGGTACTGCGTAAGGTTACCCCTCATATTAGCAGGGGTAACCTTACGCGGTCGAAAACGACGTACGCGACGACGGGGCGGCGTAAAAGCGTTTGGGAATCTGCGTAGTAGCCTCATTTGCATAGGCAAATGAGAAAACAATGTAAAGGCCACCTAGTGGCCGGAGTTGTCATTACAACTACGATCCGCAAGTGTAATGGTATTACACTTGTCGGATGTTCAGCCGTATCTATGCCAAAGTTAATCAAGGAATCACTCGCATAGATACCCGGCAAAAAAAACGCGATACGACGGGGTATCTGAGATACTCCGTCGTAGCGCCTCTGAGAATCTGGCCCATAATGGGCCAGATTCAGGAAAGGTTACGCTGGCGGATCGAGTGATCCGCCAGCCTAACTGTGGCTTTGAGCCGGCGTTTCTGTTTTCTGTAACCAGAAAACAAGAAACGCCGGGTTGAAGTTCTGATGCGAGCAGCGTAACTGAGTTTCGCCATCGCATCGTTACTTCAACTTAAAAATGGCGCCGGGGGCGTTCCCGCCGATTTACGCTCAAAAAATATGTTAATGAGCGGAAATCGGCAATTCACGATCGAAATCCGGCGCGACGCAATGACGATACGACGTTTCCGGACGGGATACGCGGCGCATAGATATACCTACATGGGGTTGGAGTATCCTATGTTAGGTATAGGCGTCGTCATCGCGTCGGGAAAAAAAAAAAAAACGTTGCTTGCGTAAAACGGTCATGAATGGGAATGTGACGTCATTGACGTTCATTCACAGATTTTGGAGCATGCGCACGGGGATGTTTTGACACTCGACGCATGCGCAGTACGTTGGCGGCGGGATCGCGCGTAGTTAGCATACTACACGCCCCGTACCCGCTACATTTGAATTCCGCCGGCTCATTTGTGATGCGCTGCCGCAACTTTAGGAGCAAGTGCTTCGTGAATGACAGCACTTGCTCCTAAAATTTCGGCAGCGCAACGCAAATCAGAAGCGTTACTCCAGAGCAAAGATGCTCTGGAATACGTGAATCTGGCCCTATGTAACCTATGTATATATAATTGTTTTTTATCTCTTTTTGCCTTTATCTCGCATGGTATTTTCGTAGAATTTTTTTGAACGCGTGTTTTAAAAAAAAAAAAAACAGTAAAGTTAGCCCAATTTTTTTTCATAATGTGAAAGATGAAGTTACGCCAAGTAAATAGATACCCAACATGTCACCCTTCAAAATTGCACACAATGATGGAATGGCGCCAAACTTCGCTACTTAAAAATCCCCATAGGCGACGCTTTAATTACTTTTATTGGTTACATGTTTTTAGTTACGGAGGAGGTCTAGGGCCAAAATGATTGCTCTCGCTCTAACGTTCGCAGAGATACCTCACATGTGTAGCTTGAACACCGTTTTCATATGTGGACGGGACTTACGTATGCGTTCGCTTCTGCATGCGAGCTCACGGGGACAGGGGTGCTTTAAAAAAATGGGTATTGCAGAGTATTGGGGTATTGCAGAGTATCGCGCAGGGTATTGGGGTATTTCAGAGTATTGGGGTATTGCAGAGTATTGCGCAGGGTATTGCAAAGTATTGGAGTATTGCAGAGTATCGCGCAGGGTATTGGGGTATTGCAGAGTATTGGGGTATTACAGAGTATCATGCAGGGTATTGCAGAGTATTGGGGTATTGCAGAGTATCACGCAGTGTATTGGGGTACTGCAGGGTATTGGGGTACTGCAGGGTATCACACAGGGTATTGGGGTATTGCAGAGTATTGCGCAGGGTATTGCACAGTATTGGGGTACTGCAGAGTATTGGGGTACTGCAGAGTATTGGGGTATTGCAGGGTACTGGGGTATTGCAGAGTACTGGGGTACTGCAGAGTATTGGGGTACTGCAGAGTATTGCAGTGTACTGGGGTATTGCAGAGTACTGGGGTACTGCAGGGTACTGGGGTACTGGGGTACTGCAGGGTACTGGGGTACTGCAGAGTATTGGTTACTGCAGGGTATTGGGGTATTGCAGGGTACTGGGGTATTGCAGGGTACTGGGGTACTGCAGAGTACTGGGGGATTGCAGAGCTGGGATGGATGGAGGGATGGCTGGATCTGTGACTGCATTTGTCACAGATCCAGCCACAGCGCAGCTGCTGACACCCCGCCCCCCCCCTCTCCTCGCACACTGTACCGAACGGTACAGAGAGGAGAGGGAGGAGAGGAAGGTTTGTTTACAAGTGATCGCGCCGTCATTTGACGGCGCGATCACGTGGTAAACGGCCGCTATCAGCGGCAATTTACCATGATCCGTGATGCACGGACACTTCCGCGAGCGCGTCCCAGGGGACGCGCAAAAACGCAGAAGTGAAGGACGACGTCCCAGAGACGGCGTCCCAAAATAACTCCACCGCGCTGTAGCAGTGCTATAGCGTGGTCGGAAAGAGGTTAAAGTCAGCAGTTGCCAACACTGTAACTGCTGACTTTTAATAAGGACACTTATCTGTCCAAGGAGCCCGCGATGTCGGCCCCGCGATGCCGATCCGTCCATTGGATAGGGTGCAGGCTCCGCCTTTCTTTTATTTTTTAATCTTTATTTAAGGTAAGCAGAATGTATAAAATAGTATGGCATCACAAATGTCAACCAATATCATATAATAATAGGCAAAAGTTATAACTTGTCAAAAAGGTCTACGTACACTTAGGCTGCATTCACACTATAACGCGGCGTACGCGCGTATTTTGCCGCGATTTGTAAACTTTTTTTTTTTTCACAAAACATTTTACATTGATGTCTATGCCGAACGCCGTCTGAAAAAAAGGGTCCGGGACTTGTTTTCAGGCGGCAGGCGTACGGCGTGAGATGTGAATGTCTCATAGACATCAATGTAAATTTACCCCTCCAGCAGCACGAGCGTCGCGCTTCAGGCGTATATACGCCTAGGTGTGAATGGGCTGTTAAGACCCGGACCAATATGCAGGTAAAGGACCTGGCCTCTTTTTGCGATTCGGCACTGCCTCGCTTTAACTGACAATTGTGTGGTCGTGCAACGTGGCTCCCAAACAAAATTGGTGTCCTTTTTTCCCCACAAATAGAGCTTTCTTTTGGTGGTATTTGATCACCTCTGCAGTTTTTGTTTTTTTGCGCTATAAACAAAAATAGAGCGACAATTTAAAAAACAAATGCAGTATGTTTTTACTTTTTGCTATAATAAATATCCCCCAAAAATATATATAAAAATCTTTTTTTTCCCTCAGTTTAGGCCGATACGTATTCTTCTACATATTTTTGGTAAAAAAAATAAAAAATCGCAACAAGCGATTATTGATTGGTTTGCGCAAAATGTATAGCGTTTACAAAATAGGGTATAGTTTTATGCCATTTTTATAAATATTTATTTTTTTACTACTAATGGAGGCGAACAGCGTTTTTTTTTTTCGTGACTGCAACATTATGGCGGACACGTTTGACACATTTTTGGGACCATTGTCATTTTCACAGTGAAAAGTGCTATAAAAATGCACTGATTACTGTAAAAATGACACTGGCAGTAAAGGGGTTAACCAGGAGGGGTGGCGCTGTAGGGGTTAAGTGTGTTCTAAGGGAGCGTTCTTACTGTGGGGGGTGTGGCTGTGCGCGTGACGTCACTGATCGTTTACCTAACACAGGGAACAGATGATCACTGGCAGCTGCACTAGGAAGAACAGGGAAGGTTTGTTTGCACTCACCTCTCTCTGTTCTTCCTCTCTGTGACCCGATCGTGGGACACCGGCGGCAATTGGGTCCGCTCGCGACACACGGCTGGACATCTTAAAGGGGACGTACTTGTACGTCCATGTGCCCAGCCATGCCATTCTGCCAACGTAAATAGTCGTGCGGGGGTCCTTAAGAGGTTAATGAGATACCCGGTAAGGTTCCTTTACAGTATTATGAGAGAGCAGAAGACTGCAGTCCAAAGACTCCACAACAGCTGCATCCTGCAATTCAACCTTAATAATGGGGGGAACCTCTAAACCAGGACAGACGCCACCTTTCTAACTAAGGGAAACCGGCAGTGGAGCCTTGTGGCTTTACTGCCCGTTTCCTAATGCGCATGCACAAGTCGCCCGATGCTTTGTGAATGCCCAGCTGTCTTCTGGGACACACACAGGACCCAGACGACAGCGGGGTGCTTGCCACACAAAAGGATATGATGTCCTTCGCCACGTTGGATCGGAAATACAGGCTGTACTTCATAAAAAGGTACTATACAAGAAAGAAAAAATGTATATCCAAAAACAAGGGTTGGAGAAGTGGTCTTTCGTTTAAGACCACCTCTCAAAAGTGGGTGGAACTCCGCTTTAGAGCAAATGCCCTTTTTTTAAACATTTTCTAAGCAGTAGTGTGCCCGAAAAACTGCACCTAGTGTTTCCCTTTTGAAGACCAACAGTGTCACAGCATGCTTAGAGCTGCAATGCCATCCCACTGGCGTTCATAGCTCTAGGTGTTATCGGACATGAAAGAAGTCAACCCAACAGGCCGCACGGATAGACCAAAGCTTTGTGATCATGTGCCCTGAGCCCTCTTAGAAAAGCAGTGGGGTGGCTTTTGAACAAGTAAGTATATCAGGAAGCCATGGAAAAGCCTGGAGTCTCTATATATGGGTCAGTGAAAATTATTGTATTGAGGCAAGGGGGATAGCATGACAGCCAGGCAGCACGCATTTTACCTAGTAGGGGTCGGCAATTGTAGCCTTCATGTTTCTTAAGAAGTTTATTTTATTTCCGAATGAGGCTATAATACTTTACAGTGCCTTGAGAAAGTATTCATACCCCTTGAAATTTTCCACATGTTGTCATGTTACAACCAAAAACGTGAATGTATTTTATTGGCATTTTATGTGATAGACCAACACAAAGTGGCACATAATTGTGAAGTGGAAAGAAAATGATAAATGGTTTTCCATTTTTTTTTACAAATAAATATCCGAACAGTGTGGCGTGCATTTATATTCAGCTCCCCTGATTCAATACTTTGTAGAACCCCCTTTCACTGCAATTACAGCTGCAAGTCTTTTTCAGTATGCTTCTAAAGTAAGAATTTGTGCCCATTGTTCTGTACAAAATAGCTCAAGCTGTGTCAGATTGGATGGAGAGCGTCTGTAAACAACAATTTTCATGTCTTGCCACAGATTCTCAATTGGATTTAGGTCTGGACTGTGACTAGGCCAGTCTAACACATGAATATGCTTTGATCTATACTATTCCATTGTAGCTCTGGCTGTATGTTTAGGGTCGTTATCCTTCTAGAAGGTGAAACTCCGTCTCATTCTCAAGTATTTTGCAGACTCTAACAAGTTTTCTTCTAAGATTTTCCTGTATTTGGCTCCATCCATCTTCCCATCAACTCTGACCAGTTTCCCTGTTCCTGCTGAAGAAAAGCATCCCCACCTCATGATGCTGCCACCACCATGTTTCATGGTGTGTTCAGGTTGGTGTGCAGTATTAGTTTTCCACCACACACAGCGTTTTGCTTTTAGGCCAAAAGTGGTTGTACACCCTGTAAAATCAAAGCTTGGGATATTTTTTTTTATAACCTAATCCTGCTTTATACTTCTCCACAAATTTATCCCTGACCTGTCTGGTGTGTTCCTTGGCCTTCATGATGCTGTTTGTTCACTAAGGTTCTCTAACAAACCTCTGAGGGCTTCACAGAACAGCTGTATTTATACTGAGATTAAATTACACACAGCTAGACTATATTTACTAATTGGGTCCATTACATTTTAGCGCAATTTTTTGCGCTATAAACAAAAGTAGAGCCACAATTTTGAAAAAAATCAATATGTTTTACTTTCTGCTATAATAAATATCCCCAAACAGTATATAAATTTTTTTTTTTTCCTCAGTTTAGGCCGATATGTATTCTTCTACATATTTTTGGTAAAAAAAATCTCAATAAGCGTTTATCGGTTGGTTTGCGCAACATCTATAGAGTTTACAAAATAAGGGATAGTTTTATTGCATTTTTATTAATATATTTTTTTTTTTACTACTAATGGCGGGGATCGGCAATTTTTTTCGTGACGGTGACATTATGGCGGACACTTCGGACACTTTTGACACATTTTTGGGACCATTGTCATTTTCACAGCGAAAAGTGCTATAAAAATTTACTGTGAAAATGACAATTGCAATTTAGGAGTTAAAGGAGTTGTAAATATATATTTTTTTCCCCTGAAATTACTGTTTACAGGGTATAGAGACATAATAGTTAACCGATTCCTTTTATAAATAATTAAAAATAGATAAAAATCAATCATATAATGTACCTGCAGTTTCTAGTTTCGTTTTTACATGTTGTTTCCCCCTACCTGTGCTGTACAGAGCCACAGAGCCAATACAGGGCAGTGATGGTTTGGAAAACGAAACTGATTGGTGCTGAGGGGTTTGAGACACACCTCCTTGATTAGTGACCACAGAGAGAAAGCTCCCAGTACTGTGGTTATAAGGAAACAGACAACCAGGAAGTGTGGAGATCAGCGAAGAATTAGCAACTTGAGAGCAAAAAACGAACAATGAGGACATGAAAACAGCACTGCATTAAGGTAAAGGAAGTTATTAAGATAAAAAAAAAAACCTTTACAAACCCTTTAACCACTAGGGGGCACTGTAGGGGTTAAGTGTGGCCTCATATGTGTTTCTAACTGTAGGGGGCGGGGCTGGACATGTGACATCAGTGATCGTCTTTCCCTATATCAGGGAATAGACGATTAATGACACTGCCACTGTGAAAAACGGTGTAGGTGTTACCACACACTTCTCCCAGTTCATCAGCTCTGGTGACCGATCGCGGGACACCGGCGGTGATCGGGTCTGCGGGTCCGAGCTCACCACCCCACGGCTGGGCTTAAAGAGACACGTACAGGTACGTGATTGTGCCCAGCCGTGCCATTCTGCCGACGTATATCGTCGGTAGGGGGTCCTTAGGTGGTTAATCCAGAGGCTGTCGGGGAAGGCGTGGCCGTTCAGCAGGAATCACACGGCAGACTCGCACATTCACAGCGCGTCAGCATGCGCACACGTGCGTGCGCCTGTCACCAACATTGGCGCCAAAGAGGCTATTTAAAGTGAGTGCACCAAAGACTCTTTGCTGTTTTGTCTGCAGCTTCTGTTCTGTCCTGAAACCTGTTACCTGTGCTGACCTCTGATCTTTGACCCGGTGCATTGCCATGAATTGAGATTTGCCATAGAATGAGATGGTCCGCCTCCATCCCATTCTATTGGCTCACTCATGTCACGTGACATATTTAAACGTCAAGTATTGACGCAAACATCAGTCACAGCTAGGCTATCATAGGGAGAGGATCTCCTCTCCCTGTGATAGCCCGATAGCGCTGTCAGCAGCGTGCCTCCCGCCAGCGCTAAGTACACCCCGCGCCCGCAGCTCTACTCCCCGCACCCCGCGCCCGCAGCTCTTCCCCGTCCTACGCGCCCGCAGCTCTACTCCCCCGTTAAGAATCAGGGAACGGGCTGCAGCTGCAGCTGCTCCAGGTTATGTGGGCTGGTGTTGTAAATACTGCGCATGCGCAGGTTTACGCTACTAACGTAGCCAACGCTAGGTCTACGCTAATAGCGTAGACTCTCCCCGTTCCCTGATTCTTAACGGGGGAGTAGAGCTGCGGGCGCGGAGGACGGGGAAGAGCTGCGGGCGCGGAGGACGGGGGAAGAGCTGCGGGCGCGGAGGACGGGGGAAGAGCTGCGGGGTGCGGGAAGTAGAGCTGCGGGCGCGGGGTGTACTTAGCGCTGGCGGGAGGCACGCTGCTGACAGCGCTATCGGGCTATCACAGGGAGAGGAGATCCTCTCCCTATGATAGCCTAGCTGTGACTGATGTTTGCGTCAATACTTGACGTTTAAATATGTCACGTGACATGAGTGAGCCAATAGAATGGGATGGAGGCGGACCATCTCATTCTATGGCAAATCTCAATTCATGGCAATGCACCGGCTTGCTCTCACTAACCCTGTCTGCTTAATACCCTGACTTCGGCTTGCTTTTTCGACTTCTCTTCTGCCTGCTGCTCTCCCTGATCCGCCCGAACATCTTTGACCTGGCCTGCCTGAATGCTCCTCCAGCATGCTGCAGTTCTGCTCTACGAATCGCAACAATTCCTGCTTCACCTGCAATCCAGTCTGCCAACAGTTCTGGTCCACCTGGCCTTACCAGTCCGCCTGCTGCATCTCCAGCCACGAGCATCCAGCCATACCAGCCATACCAATACTGGACTGATCCTAGGCACTTTTGCGTCACCATGCTTCTGTTTCAACCTCAGGGGCCCACAAGCCAGTGCGGCAAGAGAGGCTCTCCTCTACACATCAGGCTCGCAATCCAGGTCCGTGACAGAGGCACATCAGGGCAGCCAGGGAACTAGCATTTCCAAAAGGTGATCAGTAATAGCCCTGTGCTTCTCTTATGACCGATGGTATGTCTACAATGACTGCAAAATTTTTCCCTGCTGTTTTGCACATGATGAATTTGGAGGTTTTGCTATGCAGTGGCAAAACATGTCACCTCTAAGACTGTTAGTGCCAGATTAATCAATCACTTAGCACAGTAGTTCTCAACCTGGGGGTCGGGACCCCCTCGGGGGTCGAATGATGATTTGCCAGGGGTCACTGAATCCTGGGCTGTTCCAAAAGCCTGCATCGCTCTCCCAGCCTTTTTGCCCACTCAGCCTCTTCGCAGGCGCCCATTCAGTTCATGGCATGGCTGGGGGGCAGAGACTAGAGGTCAGCTGACTGGTGATGAATCTGAAGTGGGAGGGGTTGGAGGAGACCGTGTCTCCTGATTTCTGCATAGGTGTCACTGCTTATGAGACACCACAAAGGGGTTTTAATATTGTACAAGTGGAAAGAACTTAGGGAGCTCTAAATGTTAATGGGTTAGGGGCGCAAATTACTTGTCTTGCCTTGGGTGATGACAACCCAGGCTACAAAAATAATTTTACTGTTAGGCCTCGTACGCACGATAGGTTAACCAGAGGACAGCGGTCTGATGGACCGTTTTCATCGGTCAAAACCGATTGTGTGTGGGCCCCATAGGTTATTTAACCTTTGGTTAAAAAAAAGCCAACTGGGAGCTGTGGTGGCTCAATGTGATTGGCACTGCGCTGACAAGCCGTTCACCTCTGCAGCCAAGGGTTCGGAACCCGGTCTCGGCTACATGTGAATTGAGTTTGGTGGTCTCAGCCCGGCTCCCGGTGGGTGTGCTATGCAAGGTACGCCTGTGCTTAGTACGCCCACCCCCCCCCCCCACAAAAACCACCACACTTACACGCACACGAAATTGGTTTAACACACACGCACTTTGGCCAATAAAGAGAGGCGAAGGACCTACGGGGCTGGCTGGGTGGGCTAGGCTCCCTCATAGCGGGAGTCCCTCTGCCCCATTGGGGTCCCGTTGGGCCCCAGTTGGGCTCCCAAGAGGAGCAGGTAGGGCGGGGTGAGTGGGAGGCCCCCCTCACACCCGCTATTGCCACCAGGGGCATGGAGAAGGATGACGAGGGTCTGCCTACTCCCAACTCCTGCAGTCCGGCTCCTCTCTCTCGAGTTCACGCACAAATAAATACACAAAAAAGCCAACTTGCTTTAAATTTAACCGATGGATTTCTAACGATAGGTCAAAACCGATCGTTAGTAGGCACGATCATCGGTTAAAAATCCACGCATGCTCAGAATCAAGTCGACGCATGCTTGGAAGCATTGAACTTCATTTTTTTCAGCACGTCGTTGTGTTTTACGCCACCACATTCTGACACGATCGGTTATTTAACCGATGGTGTGTGGGCGCGACGGACCATCAGTCAACTTCATCGGTTAACCGATGACAATGGTGCTTCAAACCGTTCTCATCGGATGGACTGATCGTGTGTACGTGGCTTTATGCCGCGTACACACGATCATTTTTTGCGATGAAAAAAAACAACGTTTTCAATCATGAAAAAAAACAACGTTTTTCAAACTTCATTTTCCAAAACGACGTTGCCTACACACCATCGTTTTTCTACAAAGCTCTAGCAAAGAGTGGTGACGTACACCACGTTCGACGGCACTCTTTTCCATTGAAGCTCCGTCTCATAACTTGCTTCTGAGCATGCGCGGGTTTAAAAACGTCGTTTTCAACATCGTTCTGCCCACACACCATCACTTTTTATGACACAAAAAAAGACGTTTGGAAAAACGACACAAAAAATTCAAGCATGTTGGAATTTTTTTTGGGTCGTTTTTTTTAAGACAAAAAACGACGTTTTGCCCACACACGATCAATTTAAATGACGTTTTAAAAAACTTTGGTTTTTTTTCATCGCAAAAAATGATCGTGTGTACGCGGTATTAGGGGTCCCCACAACCTGGGAAATTTTATCAAGGGTGCACGGCACTAGGAGAGTTGAGAACCACTGACTTAGCACTTATCAAATAAGCCTCCACATGCTTTCAATGTATCTTTGCAGTCCTAAGACTTTCAGTTTTTTAATATTATATTTATTTTAGATATGATGTTGCACAACTATTGTCAAGTTATGAGGACACTACTTGGAATTAAAATGACCAATTTGTGTTATTCTGGCTTAGAAGAGCCACAAATTCCATATTAGATTTTTCTTTATTTACAAGTGGCATCAAAATCTTTCGTCCTTATGCCTTATAGAAAGATAAGAAACCATGTTATATCATTAACAGAATACAGGTCATGTATGAATGTCATTAAAGAAAACTGTATCAAGAGAAAATATAGGTAAGGCCGCATACACACGATCGGTCAAAACCAATGAAAACGGACTGAAGTTCAGTTTCATCGGTCCAAACCGATCGTGTAGGCCCCATCGGTCAGTTGTCCTTCGGTCCAAAAACAGAGAACTTGCTTTAAAATTGAACCGATGGACGCCTGACCGATGGGTCAAAACCGATCGTTAGTATGCAAAGGCATTGGTCAAAAGGCCCCGCATGCTCAGAATTAAGTCGACGCATGCTTGGAAGCATTGAACTTCGTTTTTTTCAGCACGTCGTGTGTTTTACGTCACCGCGTTCTGACACGATCGTTTTTTTTAACCGATGGTGTGTAGGCACATCAGACCGTCAGTCGGCTTTGTCGGTTAACCAATGAAAACGATCCTTCGGACTGTTCTCGTCGGATGGACTGATCGTGTGTACGTGTGCCTTATGTGTGGAGAAAGCCTCTTGAAGGGGGGAGGGGGCGAGCAGGCAAGTCAGGACACTCTCTACTTTGCAGATAGAGAAATGAGCTGTGTGTTAGTGGGTGTCCTGACACTCCTGCTCCCCCCTCCCCCTCAAGAGGCTTCCTCCACACCAGGAAGAAAGCATTGCATTACGGTGTTGAGTTACAGACAGAAGAACAGTATTTCTCAGAAGAAATTACATTTAAAAGCAAAATGGAAGGATGAGGTAAGTGGAGGACTGCACTAAGGTAAAGGAAGCTATTTAGGGGGGAATCCTTTACAACCCCTTTAAGTACCCGTTCATATCTGTCAACTTTGGCCATCGCATGACAATGCACGATAAGATGAATATCATTATTGACTATGGGGCTCATTCTCTCAACTTGTGAAAAGATGCAGATGCGTCTTCTGGTGTGTTCTTACCCCATAGACTTTAATGGTAGCGCATAAAAAAAACATGAAAATGCATGTAAAACAAATAAAAATGCATTACAAATGTACACTAAACACATGAAAGTGCATCTACGGAAGTGTGAACCTAGCCTAGAGTGTGCCAAACACCAGATATATTTTAACCAGGCACAGTACATCTGATAAAACTGGCCACAGAAAAATAAATGAACAACTATAGTAAGAACTTCCAAAGCCTTCTGACATTGCCCTCCTACAATTTCAACTAGAGCTTCAGTGTTTATCTTTGATACAACAGTCCAAGTCCAAAGTTTGTCTGCCTGAATATCATTGTGATGTTCATAGGCCAAGAACATCTGGTACGGGCAAATGATTGATGTTTAAACAATTGAGACCGAAGCTCTTTGTATCTTGCAAGAGACATCCCAAGTCTATAGCCACCTTTAGAAACTATGTGACTAGTCTATCATTGGGCATTGTGTTCACGAGGCATGGATCAGCTGCTGGTATTGGGGGGGGGGGTATGTGGATTAATTTCTACAATGAAGACCAAACATAATCATGTTGATTAAATTTTACTAGTACAAAGACATGGCACAACAAGTGACCTCAAGGCCTTATAACAACAAAACATACTAAGGGTGCCTACAGACTTTAGAGAACCTTCACCAACTATTGCTATGAATAAGGACCTTCATTCAAAATGCGTAAACTGTTTTTAATGTACTTTGCATAAACTAAACTTTTTATGAAGTATTTATGCTACTATGATTTGTTTTGAGGAACATTTGTTGTCCCTTTCATGGTCCTGGTCCTCCAAGAAACCTAATCCCTCCGGCTTCTCACCTCTTACTCCATGAAACATCTTTGGTTAGGAACATCATTTGGCTTCCTGCCCGGCCAGCCGCTGTCTTATGCCTGAAGGCAGCATAAAGATGCCATGCAATATATTTTAACCTTCTCAGCGATCTGTTTAGACTCTCACTCTGGTGTGACAAACAACCAAGTTTTTCAACAAGTTGGTGTCTTGCAAACTTTCACACATAGATATTCCCAGCCCGGGCCAAATCACAGGCCACATTTACATAGACTAACTCTCAAACATGAGCCGAATCAAAGGCTTTTGAGAAGATTTCTCAACTCTAATTTAGTTGCAACAACTGCTGCTTTAGGACAGACTCTATTCACATGGAAAAATGCTTCCTCACTAACACATGAACAGACTCCAGAAAACGCATAAATTGTCACCGCTGTGAAAACATTTTCACCTCGACACAGAGGATTCTCTGCTCTTCACTTGCTTTTATACAGAGGAGAGTGCTATTCCAAACAATAGCTCTCCTGTCATAAGACATCTATAGAAGGCACAGACTGACCATTTGCTGGATTACTGCTCAGCACCAGGGTGCCGGGGTTCATTAACTCTTTAGTGATCCCGGCCTTCCAGAAGGCAGCGGTGGTTTGAGATGCACAGAGGGGGGTGTCTCATATGATATGCGATTTGTAAAGCGCGTATTTTCCAGGCCTACCAATTATTCATTGTGGACTTTCAGCTCTTTCTCAGACTTGAAACGTTTGTAGTGCCTATCGCTGAACTGAATGCGAAAAAGTAAACCGATTCATTTGAAACGCAGTGCACAAAGCTTCAAAACGTCAAGCCTTTTAAAAAAAAAAAAAAAAAATGGGGTAAAAGTAATTTATGTGTCCGCCTCAAAGGGATAAATGGATATTTTATTGTCTTTCTTGGACTAAGTACAAGCTTTGAATGAGGAACGCTGGGGAGTTGGGCTTCAATGACTTTTCATCGAATGCCGATCAAACATTTGTATGTTTTTTTTATTTGAAATTTATTTATATACTTTTTTTGCTTGTATTGTTCTTTTATATCCTGCTTTTTTTGTCTGCTTTATCGTATTCTTCTAATCTTGTTTCTGTATGTATTTCTAAAGCCCAATAAAAAATGTTTCAAACAGAAAAGTTAGGAGTTAGCCAGTTCCCTAATGCCGCGTACACACGATCACTTTTTGTGATGAAAAAAAACGACGTTTTCAAAAACGTCATTTAAAATCACTGTGTGGGCAAAACGTCGTTTTATGTCTTCAAAAAAACGACCAAAAAAAAATTTGAACATGCTTGAATTTTTGGTGTCGTTTTTCAAAACGTCGTTTTTTGTGTCATAAAAAGTGATGGTGTGTGGGCAAAACGATGTTGAAAACGACGTTTTTGAAGCCGCGCATGCTCAGAACCAAGTTTTGAGACGAAGCTTCAATGGAACAGAGTGCCGTCGAACGTGGTGTACGTCACCACGCTTTGCTAGAGCATTTTGGAAAAACGATAGTGTGTATGCAACGTCGTTTTGGAAAATGAAGTTTGAAAAACGTCGTTTTGTTTCATCACTTGAAACGTCGTTTTTTTTCATCACAAAAAATGATCGTGTGTACGCGGCATTAGACTGGGTTAATAGTGTAAATTGACGTTTTGAGCAAGAACATCTAGTCTTCCAATCCTTCAGTAAATCTTTTCCTTCTTCACCATGTATTTTTTAATAATTAATTGCATGCTTTTTGGGAGTCAGTACTAGGGTTGTCCCGATACCGATACCAGTATCGGTATCGGGACCGATACCGAGTATTTGCGGGAGTACTTGTACTCCCGCAAATACCCCCGATACCAGAATAGAATACTTTCCCCCGCCGCTGTCGCCGAACGCCGCCGCCGCATCGAAACCCGCCGCCGCATGGGTTAAACATTGTGCGGGAACATCACAGCATTCATTTAAATAGCTGCAGTGTTCCCACCCATACAGACACTTCCCCTTGCTCGGGATTGGATGGGTGATCGTGATCTGTCCAATCCCGAGCAAGGGGGAGTGTCTATACGGGCGGGAACACTACAGCTATTCTAATGAATGCTGTGATGTTCCCCGGTTGGCAGTGGCTAGGTAGGGGTGACATGGCTGCATATATGGGTGACATGGCTGCATACATGGGTGACACGGCTGCATACATGGGTGACACGGCTGCATTTGTGGGTGACATGGCTGCATATATGGGTGACATGGCTGCATTTGTAGGTGACATGGCTGCATATATGGGTGACATGGCTGCATTTGTGGGTGACATGGCTGCATATATGGGTGACATGGCTGCATTTGTGGGTGACATGGCTGCATATATGGGTGACATGGCTGCATTTGTGGGTGACATGGCTGCATATATGGGTGACATGGCTGCATATATGGGTGATATGGCTGCATTTGTGGGTGACATGGCTGCATATATGGGTGACATGGCTGCATATATGGGTGACATGGCTGCATATATGGGTGACATGGCTGCATATATGGGTGACATGGCTGCATTTGTGGATGACATGGCTGCATATGTGGGGGACATGGCTGCATTTGTGGGGGACTTTTAAAAAAAGTATCGGTATTCGGTATCGGCGACTACTTGAAAAAAAAGTATCGGTACTTGTACTCGGTCCTAAAAAAGTGGTATCGGGACAACCCTAGTCAGTACCATACAGTTACTTAATAAAAAAACTCCTTCATTTGGCTGAATTGTACACAATTAGTCTTTAAACACGCATATCCAGTTGTCCAAAAAAGAACGGCCAATATCAAAAATGTATTGTTCTTGTGTATAGGTACTTTACAATCTTTGTAATGTCTTTTCGTTTCAATTTATTTTTTTCTCATATACAAAAAATATACATTAAAAACAAGATTCTATCACATCTATTTCTATTTAATATGCCGAATCGTATTTAATGTTTATAAATCACATTGCCTTTTAAAAGAAGATTTCCTACCTCGTATACCTTCCATTTACTCACAATCATACATTCACATTCATCCTCAAATCAAAAAATGTATATCCCTTATATTTTCTCTCTTTCCCTTTAATAATTCTATATTTAATTATTTTTCCCTTTCCTTTCCCTTTTTTTCCCCTCTTTATTATACATATTCTTTCATTCCTTTTGAGAGCCGAAATTCATCCCATTTTTGCCAAATATCTAGCATTGGGCTATTTATATATTCTTCTTCTCTTATTTGTCTTTCCATATATTGTATTTCGTTCATTTCACATATCCATTCTGCTATATTTGGAGTTTTATTTTCTTTCCTGACTGACTGGATGCAGCTATTTTTCAGCTGACAACTTCCGCCTAGCTCAATGGAGGAAGGCAGCCGTCGCGGTAACCCACCTGAGCTAATTTTTAGCTGGTTCATCTTAAAACGGCTAAAACTGTACAGTTTATGGCCATCTGTAATTATATACAGTATGTACAGTGCCTTGAAAAAGTATTCATACCCCTTTTCCATATTTTGTCATGTTGCAACCAAAAATTTAAATGTGTTTTATTGGGATTTTATCTGATAGACCAACGCAAAGTGGCACGTAATTGTGAAGTGGAAAGAAAATGATAAATGTTTTCAATTTTTTTTTACAAATAAATATGTGAAAAGTGTGGGGGGTACATTTGTATGGTGCTCCCCTGAGTCAATACTTTGTAGAACCTCCTTTCTCTGCAATTACAGCTGCAAGCCTTTTTGGGGATGTCTCTATCAGCTTTGCACATCTAGAGAGTGACATTTTTGCCCATTCTTTGCAAAATAGCTCAAGCTCTGTCAGATTGGATGGAGAGCATCTGTGAACAGCAGTTTTTAAGTCTGGCCACAGATTCTCAATTGGACTTTGACTATGGCACTTTGGGCCATTCTAGCACATGACTATGCTTTGATCTAAACCATTCCATTGTAGTTTTGGCTGTATGTTTAGGGTCGTGGTCCTGCTGGAAGGTGAACCTCTGCCCCTCAAGTCTTTTGCAGACTCTAAGGCCGAGTACACACGATCGAATATGTCCGCTGAAACTCGTCCGCCGACCAGTTTCAGCAGACATATCCGATCGTGTGTACGACCTAGCGGACAGGTTTTTCCAGCGGACAAATTTCAAAGCATGCTTTGAAATTTGTCCGCTGGAAACCTGTCCGTCGGACATGTCCGCTGGTTAGTATGCGTAACCAGCGGACATAAATCTCCCGCATGCGTCGAATGGATTTGACGCATGCGTGGAAGTATTTTACTTCCTGGAGTGGTGACGTGGCGGTGTCAACGTCCCCGCCACGTCACCGCGTCCTCAGTCAGAGGGGATTTTCGTCCGATGGTGTGTACACGCCATCGGACCAAAATCCGAGGAGACATGTCCACTGGAAGCGGTCCGTCGGACATGTTTGAGCGGACATGTCTCCTCGTCTGTACGCGGCCTAACAGGTTTCCTTCTAAGATTGCCCTGTATTTGGCTTCACCCATCTTCCCATCAACTCTGAACAGCTTCCCTGTCCCTGCTGAAGAAAAACACCCCCACAACATGATGCTGCCACCACCATGTTTCACAGTGAGGATGGTGTGTTCAGGGTGATGTGCAGTGTTAATTTTCTCCCACATATAGCGTTTTCCTTTTAGGCCAAAAAGTTAAATTTTGGTCTCATCTGACCAGAACACCTTCTTCCACATGTTTGCTGTGTCCCCCCATGGCTTCTCCAAAACTGCAAATGGGATTTCTTATGGCTTTCTTTCAACAATGGCTTTCTTTTTGCCACTCTTCAAAAAAGACCAGATTTGTGGAGAGCACTGCTAATAGTTGTCCTGTGGACAGATTCTCCCACCTAAGCTGTGAATCTCTGCAGCCCCTCCAGAGTTACCTCTTGGCTGTTTCTCTGATGAATGCTCTCCTTGCCTGGCCTGTCAGTTTAGGCAGTGGACGGCAGTGGGCGGTCATGTCTTGGTGGTTTGCAGTTGCGCCATACATTTTCCATTTTCAGATGATGGATTGAACAGTGCTCCGTGAGATGTTCAAAGCTTGAGATATTTTTTTATAACCCAATCCTTCTTTAAAATTCTCCACAACTTTATCCCTGACCTGTCTGGTGTGTTCCTTTGCTTTCATGATGCTGTTTGTTCACTAAGGTTCTCTAACAAACCTCAGAACAGCTATATTTATATTGAAATTAAATTACGAACAGGTGGACTCTATTTATTAATTAGGTGATTTCTAAAGGCAATTGGTTCCACTAGATGTTTTTTAGGGTTATCACAGTAAAGGGAGATGAATACAAATGCACACCACACTTTTCAGATATTTATTTGTAAAAAAAAATTTGGAAAACTATTTCTAATTTTCTTGCAACTTTGTGTTGGTCTACCACAGAAAATCGCAATAAAATACATTTATGTTTTTGATTGTAACATGACAAAATGTGGGAAATTTCAAGGGGTATGTTTACTTTTTAAAGGCACTGTCCAATGAAAGCAGCCATATTTTACCCCGTAGGCTATACTTCCTGCTGATTCTCTTATCTCACTGATGAGGTCTGCCTGATGGACTACAGTAGACTCTCTGTGTTTTTTTTTTTAATGAGATGAAACACCCACAATGCACCAGGTAGCTGGAGACCTTGCTATTTTTGTCTAGGCTGTGCATGAAGGTACAGTGACATCAACCGCTCAATCACGCCTACAGTATAGATGGCCACTAAACCTGAGCACTGTCACATGTGAGACTGCTGGAACGGTGACCAGGGGAGAATTGAATAGTGTTAAACTCTTACTCCTAGGGCCAGATTCAGGTAGTCCAGAGCATCTTTGCTCTGGAGTAACGCTTCTCATTTGCGTTGCGCTGCAGAATTTTTAGGAGCAAGTGCTGTCATTCACGAAGCACTTGCTCCTAAAGTTGCGGCAGCGCATCACAAATGAGCCGGCGGAATTCAAATTTGGCGGGTACGGGGCGTGTAGTATGCTAACTACCGCGATCCCGCCGCCAACGTACTGCGCATGCGTCGAGTGTCAAAACATCCCTGTGCGCATGCTCCAAAATCTGTGAATGAACGTCAATGACGTCACATTCCCATTCATGACCGTTTTACGCAAGCGACGTTTTTTTTTTTTTTCCCGACGCGATGACGACGCCTATACCTAACATAGGATACTCCAACCCCATGTAGGTATATCTATGCGCCGCGTATCCCGTCCGGAAACGTCGTATCGTCATTGCGTCGCGCCGGATTTCGATCGTGAATTGCCGATTTCCGCTCATTAACATATTTTTTGAGCGTAAATCGGCGGGAACGCCCCCGGCGCCATTTTTAAGTTGAAGTAACGATGCGATGGCGAAACTCAGTTACGCTGCTCGCATCGGAACTTCAAACCGGCGTTTCTTGTTTTCTGGTTACAGAAAACAGAAACGCCGGCTCAAAGTCACAGTTAGGCTGGCGGATCACTCGATCCGCCAGCGTAACTGTTCCTGAATCTGGCCCCTAGTCTATTCAAAACTTAAACCTGGCCAAGCTGGCCCAAGCAAACTAGTAAAAAGGATAGGAATCCTTGAGATCAGCTTTAAAAATAATTTTGGTTTAAGACTCCTCGAGGCGGAGCTTTGTTACAGTGGACGGCGCACACACTTCCTATACACACAGCTCTGTATGTACTGTAAGTTTATTGTAAAAGGAGGAAGAGGCGGGACAGTGTGGACGGCGCAGACACTTCCTATACACACTGCATAAGTTTATTGTTACACTAGTGCTTAAAATGGGTTTAATAATGTAAGTTCTGAAAGCTTTATAGAGAAAGAGGCAATCATGTCAAGAAAGAAGATTGTCTACCTAAAATGGTGCTGAAATTAAGATGTGCGCAGCACCTTGGATTTAGTATAAATGCTTGGTGGGTATTTAATTAATATAAACTAATCATGCTTGCAATGAGGCTTGCAATGGGCACAGTGAGGCATGCAATGGGCACAGTGAGGCAGCAAATGGGCACAGTGAGGCAGCAGATGGGCATTGTTGACCCTCTTTTCCACTTACAGTAGTGGAATACTGCTGCATTCTCACCCTAGGCTTATAATCGAGTCAATACGTCAATACGTCACTTCCTCTACAAGTGTGCAAAGTTTGTTGTCTGAGGGACCTATGGCCGGGGAGCACCGATTTTTAAAATCCAAGCACCCAGACTCCCATGTTAAACGTCAGTCTAGTCATGGACACAGTGAGGCATGGGCACAGTGAGGCATGGACACAGTGAGGCATGGACACAGTAAGGCATGGACACAGCGAGGCATGGGCACAGCGAGGCATGGGCACAGTGAGGCATGGGCACAGCGAGGCATGGGCACAGCGAGGCATGGGCACAGTGAGGCATGGGCACAGTGAGGCATGGGCACAGCGAGGCATGGGCACAGTGAGGCATGGGCACAGTGAGGCGTGGGCACAGTGAGGCATGCACATGGACACAGTGAGGCACAGTGAGGCATGCAGATGAACACCCTAGACTTATACTCAAGTCAATATGTTTTCCACGTTTTTTTGTGATAAAATTAGGTGCCTCGGCTTATCTTTGGGTCGGCTTATACTCGAGTATATACGGTAGTTGTGACATCAGTAGTATAAAGCACTTTACATCACATTGCTGCTATTTATGATCAATAACTATATCTAAAAGATAACGATTTTAATATATTGTAAGCATTTGACATGCTAAAATGTCAATAAATCCTATTTACTTTATCTCTGCAATTACAGAGTTAAATTCTTACATATCACTTATAATTATTCCTTTTAGTATAGGTCTGTCCTGTACCATAAAGATCCACTATCTCTGCAAGGCTGAACTTTACCCAGAGATCTTGGATTCCCATCCTATGGACGGCTGAACTTTGGTCCATGCAGGCAAACCACCCACACTGCGCACAAGAACCCCCAGAAATAGCCCTGGCCTTGTGGATTTCTCAGGATCAGGAATAGATACACTTCCGCTGGTCCTTGTTGAAATATAGATTTGGCTCGATGTGAACATGTCAGCTGCAGGAACATCTGTCTGTAGACACTTATTCCATAGAGCTTAAGGCCTATATCACTATATGTTCAGTCATGATACAAGAATTTTTATTGTGCTAAGATATTGCGGTGAAAGGCACAATTTTGTGAATTTGAAATTTTGAAATTTTAAATCGTCTATTAAAGTGACTCTTCCTTTAAAATAGAAAAAGTCAAGCTGAAGATTGGTAGGAGGCATGGTAAAATCCCACTTCAGCCCCCCACTCCCAAAGAAATTGTACTTTTGGTTTTAGGCGGACATATGACTTCTTGCCTTCTTGCGCACATTGGGGTTGAATTTGCCCCGGTGCTTAGTGAAAGTGGCAAATTCCTTTCAAAAGTGCAACTTCCCCATAAAGATGAATAGCCTTTTTGCCTTTAGTAAATCTAACCCCATTGGCTCAGTAGCCAATCACTAGGCTGGATCAGTGTCACATGGGAAGCTCTGTAGTTTTCAGCATTCAGAACATCCGAAGTCAACATTTTATGGGGCTAATATTGGCACATCAAACAGTAAGTGAGCATGGACAAAGCACCATAAGCTGTGGCAAGGATTTTTATTTTTTTGCAGAAAATACTAAGGGGTCTATTTTATACATATTTGCTGTTTCAATGTATCCTCATTTGCTCAAAATTCAGAAATGATACCAGTAAAAAAAATAAAAATCTGATATTAAATTTGTCTTTTGCAGGACAAATGTAAGATACATTTGGCAAATCCCATTTGTGATTTGTGAGACTGTTAACTTTTATACATCTGATTGTATAGATTTCTATGGGTTCTGGGTGCCACATGTGATCAGAATAAAAAAATACCTTAAAAGCTTTTCATCCTATGAAAAAATATATTAAGAAGATTCTATCCTAGGAGAAAAAACCCTGGGAAAACGCAATGTGAATATAAAAAATATCCTAAGAACGTTCGATTTTAAGAAAAGATACTCCAAGAACTGTCAATCCTAATAGAAAATACCATTAAAAAATATGATTCTAAGAGAATATACCCTAGAAATGTTCGATCCTAAGAGAAAATATTATAAGAACATGCATTCAGAAGAGAAGAGAAAATTCTCCTAAGCCATGTACACACGATCGGTTTGTCTGATGAAAACGGACCAACGGACGAACCGATCGTGTGTGGGCCCCATAGTTCGGTGAAAAAAAATAGAAACAGTTTTAAAATTTTCCTATGGATAAAAAATCGATAGAAAAAAACGATCGTCTGTGGGGAAATCCATCGGTCAAAAATCCATGCATGCTCAGAATCAAGTCGACGCATGCTCGGAAGCATTGAACTTCATTTTTTCTCAGCACGTCATTGTGTTTTACGTCACTGCGCTGGACATGATCGGATTTTTAACCGATGATGTGTAGGCAAGACTGATGAAAGTCAGCTTCATCAAATATCCGATGAAAAAAATCCATCAGATTAGATTACATCAGATATCCAATCGTGTGTACAGGGCTTAAGAACCTTCAATTCCAGGGAAAAATACCATAAGGACATTTGATTCCAAGAAAAAATAACCTAGAAATGTTCAATCCTAAAATATTTGAAGAAAATGCATTTGATTTTTAAAAAACAGAGGTTTTGGGACTTTAATAGGCCTCTATCCTTTTTAAATACAATAACAGGAAGATTTTGTGACTTTAGATGAGGCAGATGAACAATGGTTGGTCACAAAGTTAATTTATTTTGTTCAAATTGTAAACATGTCACATTACAGAAATGTAAAACAATGTTAGAATTGGTTAAAAAATTCATATATATACAAAATATACAAAACATCACATCAGTGCTAGGCATATGCATACATGCATGAACATAGGAGCAGTCTGTCCCAATGATCCATCCCTGTACAGATAACAGGAGTACCAGGGAGTAAATTAGTATCTTGTCCAACATTTGTAGCGTATAATACTTAGCATATCATACTGAGATGATTAATGATTAGAGTATATATTGGCATCCCATATAGCTTGACACGTTTCGTAGTTAAGACCACTCATCAGGAGCAGATGCCTTTATATTTCTAATAAGAACATAATGTGTTTGATTTTGCCCCATTCTCACACACACAGCTTTATACACTGTTTGAAATATCCCTAATACTAATGAGCAAATGCTGGTTAATTCACACAGAATGAATGTACAGTACATGTAGTGACACCTGAATAGTTAGGTAAATTGTCTAGGATAGATTTACAAATGTTAACCATTTCATATCTGGGTCAATTCTAACACTTCGCTCCCACATGTAAAAATCTACTTTGAACCCCCAAAATCCCCCAAAAAATCTCTTAGAGCCCCCAAACATATAAATATCTATCTCTATCTATCTATCTATCTATCTATCTATCTATCTATCTATCTATCTATCTATCTATATTAGGGCGGTGGAAATCAACTATTCGATTAATCTTTAATTTTTTTTGATAGATCCCTCTATCACTTCCCTCTATCAACCTGGGATTCTACAGCCATCCACTGGGAGTTGTGATAGTTCCCTTCATGGGACATCTACATGCCGACGGACTGATCTCTCCTCTCCTCATCTGGATTCAGCAGTGGTTTCATTGTACACCTTTTTATACCAGTATCATACTTAGCTACATGTTTTTATGACTGCTTTTGCTACCGTTTGGTATTACTCTCACCATTTTTACAGTTTATGTAGCTACATCGATTTTATCTCCAGCGCAATATTTATTTGTTTCTACTTGAAGACTATAAAAGTTTTAATGCTATTTTTTGTATCCTGCTATCCATTTTTCCAGTGGTTGGTAGCTGCAATGGGAATCAGCCTACAAGGAGATCAGCTAAAAGTAGTTGGATCTGTATGTGCCTTATCATTAATCGAAATTAGTCAATTAATCAATAAAAAAAAAAACGATTAATCGAACACAAAATTTGTAATCAGTAACAGCCCTAATATATATATATATATATATATATATATATATATATATATATATATATATATATATATATATATATATATATATTTAATGAATTAAAAAAAGCCAAAACACAATTTTTATGTATAATGTAAAATATGATGTTGCGCTGAGTAAATAGATACCTAACATGTCACGTTTTAAAATTGCATCTGCTCGTAGAATGGTGGCAAACTATGGTGCTTAAAACTCTCCATAGGCGTAGCTTTAAACGGGAGGTCTGGTGCTAGTATTATTGCTCTCGCTCTGACGTTCGCGACAATACCTCACAGGTGTGGTGCAATCAACATTTACATATACGTGAGTAACATATACTTTCGCATTTGCGTGCAAGTGTAAGGGGACGGGGAAGCTTTAAAAAAAGATATACATAATAATTATTTATTTCTTTTATACAAACTTTTTATTTTTTTTACACTTCTTTATTTATTTATTTTGGATTAACTGTATTGCTATCACAAGGGATGAGCAACATCCCTTGTGACAGCATGCACCATGATATGTCTTCTTTATGGAGAGATCTGGGGTCAATTAGACCCCAAACCTCTCCTCTGGCCTCCAATGCAGCCAATCAGACACAGATCGGTCTGATCGGCTGTTTTCCTGGCCGCTAACAGCCAGATAAACAGAAACAAAGAGGTAGAACCTCTTATAACTAGGGCTGTTACTGATCAAAATTTTTGTGTTCGATTAATATTTTTTTTTTTTATCGATTAATCGACTACTTTCGATTAATTATAACGCACATACAGATCCAACTACTTTTAGCTGATCTCCTTGCAGGCTGATTCCTAGTGCAGCTACCAACAACTGGAAAAATGGATAGCAGGATACAAAAACACACACAAAGGCAGCACTCGATGGGAATAGCATTAAAACTTTTATAGTCTTCAAGTAGATAACAAAATAAATATTGCACTGGAGATAAAATCTATGTAGCTACATAAACTGTAAAAATGGTGGGAGTAATACCAAACGGTAGCAAAAGCAGTCATAAAAACATGTCGCTAAGTATGATACTGGTATAAAAATGTGTACAACGATACCACTGCTGAATCCAGATGAGGAGAGGTTAACATCAGTCCGTCGGCATGTAGATGTCCCATGAAGGGAAGTATCAGAACTCCCAGTGGATGGCTGTAGAATTCCAGGTCGATAGAGGGAAGTGTAACAGCCCTTGCGTGTGGCAGATAGTAAGGTCCCGCTGGCATCCAGATATAAAAGGTATAGCAAAGGAGCCCTTCAGATGGACACGGCAAGCCCTGCCGGGGTGTCCGATGGAACTCCCTGAAGGCCCAGAAGCCAGGGGAGAGGTGAGTACCAATGAAAAGAATTTTAATTGATCAAAACATTTTTGATCGATCAAAAAAATTAAAGATTAATCGATTAATTCGAGATTTTCCTAGCTTGTGACGGAAAATATTGATTATAAGAAGACAGGAGGCGAGTATCTTAAGCATTAATCCTTCTTTAATTAATGCTCATAGCAGAAAAAACATCTAACATTTCAACATTTAAAAGAAAAAATTTAACAATCTGAATGGCATTATGTGGACTACGAATCCCAGCATGCCTAGCGTCCATATCCACTCCCCTTAGTGCCTCTATATAAGTGTCAGCTCCTCCCATATTCTTCCTCTTTCTTGATGCGAAAACTTGGTGCTTCGGATTCGCGTACCTTCAGCCAGCCGGCCCGACTGCTACTTGGAGGAATCCTTGTATGAACTATGACTCTGTCCCAACAGGGGATGTAGCCTTGAACCACCCGGAAGAACCGTCCCCCGAACTCTGGAGAAATCCTTATTCATGCGGCTTCTGGCCGATTAAGATCCTCGATGTGATCTCCTTTAGAAACCTAGAAGAGAACATAGAAAGGTGACAGGGAGGGAAGGGAGGGAAGATACTCGCCTCCTGTCTTCTTATAATCAATATTTTCCGTCACAAGCTAGGAAAATCTCGAATTATATTTCAGACAGGAGGCTCATATCTTAAGCAATTTCAAAGCTGAACAAACTACATCAAGACAATCTCTGTCAATACATCTCCTGTCTAGGTAGATCCGTGCTGGGTCCCAGAACGGACATGGAGACGTGGGTTTCTGGTCTGAAGTAAAACGAGCGAAAAGTGGATTCCGACGACCAGTCTGCAGCTTGTAAGAGGTCGGATAGAGAGCCTCCCGTCGCGATAACCTTAGTAGCCATGGCACCTCTGGAGGAGTGTGCCCCAAAGAGGTTAATGTCTATACCGGCCAGTTCCATGGTTGCTCGTACCCATCGAGCCAGAGTGGCGGAGGTGACCGGGTGATGGGGTTTGACGTATGAGAGCAGTAGTTGCGAAATTCCAGGCGGTCTAAGAGACTCGGTCTGGGTTTCGTAGGCTTGCAGGCATTTAGCCACACAGAGTCGTGGCTGTGAGGGAAAGTATGGGTAGAAAACCGTCTTTAGGTTCGTCTTGGTCCTTCGGACCACAGAGAACCGGACCCCTTGGGGTAGGAACTGGCGTCTAGAGATGTCTAGAGCCCTCACGTCTGAGACCCGTTTAATCGAGATCAGACAAAGGAGAACCGTTAATTTGAACGTCAGAAACTTGAGGGATAGTGTCTCGTTATCCTCCCAAGCGGAGAGCATATCGAGCACTTTGGAGACGTCCCATGTCGATTGATATTTAGGGCGCGGGGGCCTTTGGAACCTCATGCCGCGCATAAGTTTACAGATCAACGGGTGTCTGCCGATAGGTAGGGAATCAACCGGGAGGTGGTAGGACGAAATGGCTGACCTATATACATTAAGGGAGCTGTAAGCCCTACCTGCGTCAAAAAGTTCAGTCAGATAGTTAGCAACCGTGGTTACAGGGGCCAGAGTGGGATCAATCTGTTGTTGATCACACCAACGTACCCAGAGCCCCCAGGCTGATCGATACGCTGATCGAGTCCCGGGGGCCCAGGCCAGGGCAATGAGATCTCTAGCTGACGTTGAAAGACCATGGTCTGTGTCTGGCATCCTGAGATCAGGCCTGCTATCAGGGTAAGAGAGTCCTCCAGAACCAGAGGGTGAACACCCTTGGAGGGGTGTGATAGGATGTGAAGGGTCCGGGGGAGTAGCCTGGGATAGTCTATCAGCATCTCTAGCAGAAGCGGGAACCATGGTTGTGTCGGCCACCATGGGAAAATCAGGACCACCGTCGCGTTCTGTTGTGCTATTTGTAATAGCACTCTGGGGATCACTGAGAAGGGAGGGAATGCGTAATGAATTTCCCCTTTCCAGGACTGCCGGAATGCGTCCACTGACATTGAAGCCGGGTCTGGTCTCCAACTGAAAAACCGAGGTAATTGATGGTTGAGGCGTGAGGCGAACAGATCTATGCCCAAAGGGCCCCAGAGACGACCCACTCGCGCAAAGATCGAGCGGTCCAATTGCCAGTCGCTGGATTCGGAGAGGTGTCTGGAATTCCAGTCGGCTACGGTATTGGATGTGCCTGGAATATATTCTGCCTTCGGAATGATGTTGCGAGGTAGACAGAATTGCCATATGGTTTTGGCGATATCCGTCAGGGTTTTGGACCTGGTGCCTCCTAAACGATTGACATATTGTACTGCTGCAATATTGTCCATGCGCAACAATACGCAGCAGTTGAATCGTTTCGAGAGGAAACTTCGTAGGGCGAAGAGTGCGGCCAGGAGTTCTAGGGCGTTGATATGGAGGAGGGACTCTTGTTGGGACCAGGTTCCCCCCGTCGAAGTCTCGCCTAGGCGTGCGCCCCAGCCTTTCAGACTCGCGTCCGATTCTATTATCACGTCCGGACGGGAGTTGAAAATCGTCTTGCCGTTCCAATCTATGGCGTGGCGAAGCCACCATTGTAGCTCCTCCCTGGCCTCGGCGGAGAAAGGAATCTCGTCTGCGTATCGCAGACCTCGACGCAAGTGTGTAATTTTGAGTCGTTGAAGGGCCCTGTAGTGCAGGGGGGCAGGGAAGATGGCTTGTATGGAGGCTGCTAAGAGACCCACCAATCTGGCCAGTATTCGCAGGGACAAGACTGCCTTGCGTAGTACCGTTCTGATCTCTTTGCGGATCAGTGCCAGTTTTGCCTTGGGTAGACGGAGGACTGCCTGGTTGGTGTCCACCAGGAACCCCAGGAATATCAGTTCTCGGGAAGGTATGAACACTGATTTCTCCTGATTTATGAGGAAGCCTAGATTTTGAAGTAGTTCTATTGTCCAGCCTAAGTGGCGGTGAGCTTCCGACTCGGAGTAGGCCATGATGAGGATGTCGTCGATGTAAATGATGAGCCTTACCCCCCTGCTCCTTAGGTATGCTACTACTGGTTTTAGAAGTTTGGTGAAGCACCACGGGGCCGATGACAGTCCGAATGGCAGGCATGTGAACTGCCACATGCGACCCCACCATCTGAAGCGGAGCAGGGGTTGTGATTCTGGGTGAATGGGGACGGTGAGATAGGCGTCCTTCAGGTCCACCTTCGCAAGCCAATCCCCGGGTTGGAGTAAGTCTCGGAGGCAGTGAATGCCTTCCATTTTGAAGTGTCGATAGACAACATGTTGGTTCAGGTCTCGAAGGTTTATGACGGGGCGGTAGCCTCCTTCCTTCTTTCTGACCAGGAACAGATTGCTGATGAATCCTGGGGAAGACGGGTCGGCTTCGATCACTGCCTGTTTGGAGATCAGGTCTCCCAACTCCTTGTCTATCAGTGTCTCGTTTGTCTGTGTAAAGCGTATGGGGGGCGGTACAGTGTTCAATGGAGGGGGGGATATAAGTTCCACTTTGAACCCCTGAGTGGTGTTCAAGATCCACGCGTCTGCCGTAATCGCAGACCAGGCGTGGGTAAAAAACTGCAGTCTCCCCCCCACAGGTGTAAGACAGTGTAGTATAGGAGGTACTCTTACCGGTGTATGGCCGGGATCGAGGGTCTCCTCTGCTTCCTCGTCCTCTCCAGGGTCTTCCGCGAGGTGGGAAGAATGGTGCGGGTTGTGCCACCATGTGGTACGAGGGTGGAGCCTGGTTGAATTGTGTCTGGGCGGCGGCCCTATTGGCATACCTAAAGTTGGTATTGCGGCCGGCAGAGCGGGCTCTGCCTCTACCGGCCCTGGCAAAAACTCTGTGAGTTCCAGTTCTCTTTAGCGACGACTGCGCTTTATCTAGGCTATTAAACAGGCCCACAAACTTGTTTATGTCCTTCATTAATGAGTCACCAAACAAGAAACCTTCTGCTGCTGGGCGCGGCTCAGTCTCTGCCAGGTGGGCCAGTTGGGGGTCCAGTTTCATTAGAATGGAACGTCTGCGTTCCGTTGAGCATGCCGTGTTTGCGGTGCCTAGTAGGCATACGGCTCTTTGGGCCCAACCCCGTAGTTGGATAACGTCCACTGTTTGTTGTGCCGATACGGCTTGTTCAGTTATGTTAAGTATTTTGGTGAGCGGGCCGAGCAGGTCTAGGACACGGTCTTGGATGGATTTAAATGACCGGTCGATACCTCTTTTGGGAGATTTCCCAGTTTTAGCTAGGTACTTTGCCAGAATGGGGTCAATTTCTGGAGTAGTGGTAACTTTTCTGGGAATTTGTGGCCGAGGGCATTCCGCTCTTAACTTATTGCGGTTACTTTTAGTGAGTGGTCTACGTGTCCAGAACTCTACGTAGTGTGCCACGTGTGGTAAAGGGGACCAGTCCCCAGACCGGGGGTGAGTAATCGCATCGGGGTGGAACAGGGGTTTGCCCAGGGGGTCTGTTATGGTATCACCCTGTGTATCAGGGGTAGCGTCTTGGTGGAACGCTATTGCCCCAGCATCCGTATCGTCATCGTACTCATATTCGGAGACTTCCGTCTCAGATGATTCGTAGGATGTATTTACTTCCGAATCGAGGACAAAAGAATCGGGTTTTGCCCGTCTATTTGTCCTAAGCCTTTTTTGTGACTCCCTGAGGCCCAGGGGTTGCAAAGAGTCCGAAGGATGCATGGGGTTGCATTCCGGTTGTGGCAATGCGTCAAACATATTATGCACTTCCCCTGTCGGGGAGTCCTGGATGACCCCTATGTGTTTCCTCTTTTGAGAGGCTTTTCCCTTTTTGGCTCGTGGTTCTGCACCGGGTACCAAGGGGATAGGGGTATTAGAAGGGCCTTGTTGTATCCCTATGGGGATCTTATTAGCAGTCAGGGCTGCTAAGATGGATTTGTTTATCAGCTCCTGTAGTTGAGCTGCGTTTAGGTTTTGAGGATCTACAGACACCTCACCTAACCCCCTGGGGGGTGTACTTTCCTCAGCCATGCTGTGAGGTAACCCTTAGGTGTCTAGAACGAGGGGGGGGAATAAATTCCGCTCTCCCCACTATATGTTAATTATGAGCTGACAGCCGCCTACCTAAACCAGGCTCCTACCTCCTCGTCGCAGCAGTGATATTGCGGTGGGAGGGGAGCCTGAAGGCGCGCTTTGCGGCGAGATCCCGCGAGATTTCGTCGCCGAGGGTTCGCCGATGAAACGTCTGTCGCAATAGGGCCTCGCCTGACTAAGTCTCGTCAGGCCGGCCACTGAGGTGAGAGAGGAAGGGGGAGGGAGGGGGGAGCGAGCTCCTCACTGCTCGAGAATGAAGGGGAAACAGGAAACTAGCTGCAGGGGAAACATCGTTAGAGAGAGAACCTGCAGCGCTGCTGTGTAAGCGGTTGTGCACCGCGCGACCTGTTGTAAAAAATTCAATGAGGTAAAAATGTATACTTATCTGATGCTGCCATGAGCAGAAAGAAAGAGGAAGAATATGGGAGGAGCTGACACTTATATAGAGGCACTAAGGGGAGTGGATATGGACGCTAGGCATGCTGGGATTCGTAGTCCACATAATGCCATTCAGATTGTTAAATTTTTTCTTTTAAATGTTGAAATGTTAGATGTTTTTTCTGCTATGAGCATTAATTAAAGAAGGATTAATGCTTAAGATATGAGCCTCCTGTCTGAAATATAATTAAAAGTTAATTTGCACAGCCCTACTTATAACTAAAATATACTTTTGGGTGGACATGCCCTTTAAAACGCACAGTCACTTAGCTAAGCAAAAATGAAGGTGTACCACAGCACTGGGTAAATCTGTTGCACTTCATAGCTAAATGGGCTTAAATGCTTTGAAAAGTATTTAAAAAAATGGCAGAAATACCCAGCGCTCACCATGTACAAATGCAAGAAATAGATAACATAACAGTGCATAACACAATTTATATATTCTGGGATACAATGCCTCTATTTTTCTAGTCATAATTAAATCTAAATTGAAAAAAACTACCTAAATGTTCACACTGCAGTTCCCACCACCTTCTTAAAGGGGTGTTCCAGCCAAAAGTTTTGTTTATTAAAAGTCAGCAGCTACAAAAAGTGTAGCTGCTGGCTTTTAATAAACAATCACTTACCTGCTCCTGCGTTCCAGCGACGCGCCGGGGGGGGCTCTGCTCCTCCCCCCCCCCCTCCCTGTCCGGCGTCTTCATTTCTACTGTGAGCACCCGGCCGTGACAGCCTTCGGCTTCACGGCCGGGCACCCACTGCGCATGCGCGAGCCGCACGGAGGGGCTGCAATAAGGCCATTAAGCCTAATCGCCTTACCAGCCCCTCGGGGGAAGCAGGAAGTGGGAAAGGAAGTCCCACTCCTCCTGAACCCCCAACTCCCCCCCCCCAAAAAAAATTACATGCCAAATGTGGCATGTAAGGGGGAGGGGAGTGGATTAAGCGGAAGTTCCTATTTTGGGTGGAACTCCGCTTTAACAACAATAAAAGATGTACATACATACATACTTAACTACAAGAATATGTCAGCAGAGACATTAAAGGTCACATACACTGCACCTTCATGTAACTGATTAAAAGGTTACCTTGTACAGGTCCACACCTCTGTGCAAAGCTCTACTTCAATAAGCCGATCCTTTAGAACACTTAAAGGGAAAACACATTTTTTTTAACACAAATTGTATATTTTTGGAGCTGTAAAGTAGATGTAAAACCAATCACTAAAATCTTTTATGAGATTTAACATGTTGGAGCTCAACTGAACTTATTTAAAGCAGTTCTAAACCGCGGACGTTGGAAAAAAAAAAACCTGCAAGGCAATGGCATAATGTGCTAGCATGCATCGCAATCAGATCCAATGACGTGGCTGAATTCGGCATTCTGAGTCTATGGACGCAAATGCTGGACTCGGGAGAGTGCCGCAAGGTAACCCCCCTCCCCCGGGAGAGTGCTTCTCCTAGGGGGGTTATACGATGCAGGGAGGAGCTACCAGTGCTTCCGGGGGACCCCAGAAGAGGAGGTTCGGGGGCCACTTTGTGCAAAACGAACTGCACAGTGGAGGTAAGTATGACATGTTTGTTATTTAAAAAAAACACAAAGCCTTACAATTACAGGACCGCAGCACGACAATATACGTAGACAAAATGGCACGGCTGGGCACAATGGCATACATGTATGTCCCCTTTAGGAGCCCAGCTCACGACCCAGTCCTTTCCTCCGTGACCGTCCCCGTGGTAACAGCGGACCGGATCGCCGCTGGTGTCCCGCGATCGGGTCACAGAGAGGAAGAACGGGGAGAGGTAAGTGTAAGCAAACTTCTACCAGTGCTTCCTAGTGAGCCTGTCACTGATCGTCTGTTCCATGTGTTAGTTAGGGAACGACGATCAGTGACCTCACACGCACAGCCACACCCCCCACAGTAAGAACACTCCCTTAGTACACACTTAACCCCTACAGCGGCTCCCTCCTGGTTAACACCTTCACTGCCAGTGTCATTTTCACAGTCCGTGCATTTTATAGCACTTTTCGCTGTGAAAATGACAATGGTCCCAAAAATGTGTCAAAAATGTCCGATGTGTCCGCCATAACGTCGCAGTCACGAAAAAAACGCTGATCGCCGCTGTTGGTAGTAAAAAAAAGTATTAATAAAAATCCAATAAAACTATCCCCTATTTTGTAAACACTATACATTTTGCACAAACCAATCAATGAAGGCTTATTGCGATTTTTTTTTACCAAAAATATGTAGAAGAATACGTATCGGCCTAAACTGAGGGAAAATTTTTTTTATATATATATTTTTTGGGGCTATTTATTATAGCAAAAAGTAAAAAATAATTGCATTTTTTTCAAAATTGTCGCTCTATTTTTGTTTATAGCGTAAAAGATAAAAACTGCAGAGATGATCAAATACCACCAAAAGAAAGCTCTATTTGTGGGGAAAAAAGGACGCCAATTTTGTTTGGGAGCCACGTCGCACGACCGCGCAATTTTAAGTTAAATCGACGCAGTGCTGAATCGCAAAAAGGGGCCAGGTCCTTAACTTACATATTGGCCCGGGTCTTAACCGGTTAATGAACTACCAGAGCACTCTTGAGTGCAGGACCGTGGCATTACACCCACATTCTCCTGATCCTGGGTGCAATGCTGTACAGGTTCCTAACACAGAAAAGTTGCCATGCCATCAAACACAGCCACTGTGCAATCAATTGTCACCACTGTGCCATGCCATCAAATGCAGTCACTGTGCCATGCCATCAAACGCAGCCACTGTGGCATCAATTGTCACCACTGTGCCATGCCATCAAACGCAGGCACTGTGCCATCAATTGTCACCACTGTGCCATGCCATCAAATGCAGCCACTGTGCCATCAATTGTCACCACTGTGCCATGCCATCAAACGCAGCCACTGTGCCATCAATTTTCACCACTGTGCCATGCCATCAAACGCAGCCACTGTGCCATGTCATCAAATGCAGCCACTGTGCCATCAATTGTCACTACTGTGCCATGCCATCAAACGCAGCCACTGTGCCATCAATTGTCACCACTGTGCCATGCCATCAAATTCAAATGCAGCCACTGTACCATCAATTGTCACCACTGTGCCATGCCATGAAACGCAGCCACTGTGCCATGCCTTCAAACGCAGCCACTGTGCCCATCAATTGTCACCACTGTGCCATGCCATCAATGCAGCCACTGTGCCATCAATTGTCACCACTGTGCCATGCCATTAAACGCAGCCACTGTGCCCACCAATTGTCACCACTGTGCCATGCCATCAAACGCAGCCACTGTGCCCACCAATTGTCACCGCTGTGCCATGCCATCAAACGCAGCCACTGTGCTATGCCATCAAACCACTGTGCCATGCCATCAAACGCAGCCACTGTGCCATCAATTGTCACCACTGTGCCATGCCATTAAACGCAGCCACTGTGCCATCAATTATCACCACTGTGCCATGCCATCAAATGCAGTCACTATCCCATCAATTCGCACCACTGTACCATGCCATCAAACGCAGTCACTGTGCCATGCCATCAAACGCAGCCACTGTGCTATGCCATCAAACGCAGTCACTGTGCCATTCCATCAAACACAGCCACTGTGCCATCAATTGTCACCACTGTGCCATGCCATCAAACGCAGCCACTGTGCCCCTCAATTGTCGCCACTGTGCCAATTGTCACCACTGTGCCCTTTAATTGTCGCCACTGTGCCCATTGTTGCCACTGTGCATGTCACTGTGCCCTTTAATTGTTGCCACTCTGCCCATTGTCGCCACTGTGCCCATTGTCACCACTATGCCCTTTGTCGCCACTGTGCCCATTGATTCCACTGTGCCCTTTGTCGCCTCTGTGCCCATTGTTGTCGCTGTGCCCTGGCCTGTAAAATGCACTTACCTTTCTCCTTCCACGTCCCTCAATGTCTTCTCCCACCCTCGATGACGCTTCAGCCAATCAGGTTACCGATAGCCAGAATCCGTGAACCTGATTGGCTGAGACAGCCGTCAGTCTTATCCAAGGAACGCACCCCCCGTACGTCCCGAGGATAACCTCCTGAGAGCCGAGGGCTGTACTCAGAAAGCCTATCAGAGCCGCTGGCTCTGATAGGCACTTCCGCACAGCCAACCAGCTGCCGTTATTCAGGTGGACGGCGCTCAAGGTCCGGCCACCTAAATAGACCAGCGGCAGCTGGCAACAATAACATACATTCATGTAATGCATGAATGTATGTTATTTCAGTGGCGGTCCGAGAGCCAGAGGGGGTGGCGCTCCAGCGCCCTCTATAGACAGACCGCCACTGTAACTGGAGGCTTTTCCTGATGGTTGATTTGTGGCTACATTTGCGCACAGTTGGCGCACGAGGTGACCATACATAAAATTCACACCTAGGTGATCACAGATCTGATACACACTGTAAAGTTTAGCCTGCAGTAGAAGCACGCAAAGGAGAGAAGCATTGTTCTGCCCTATGTAGAAAATCTACATACAGTATTATGACAACCATTCCAGTTTGTCAAGTAAAAAGAAAAGCCAGACTGCTATCAGTAGTGGATTTATTGTTACAACAATGTATGGAATTACCAGAAAGACAACTTTTTTTTTCTAGAATGTACCTCAGAAAATAAGGCAAAACCCTATTTTCACTAGACCAACAATTTTGACACTATTCCCCCCACTGATTGAAGGCACTATTTCTTCTACACCAACAATGGGGCATAATTCATGTCACTGATAACAACAATGGGGCACTATTCCTACCAATGGCTCCTGACACCAATGATGGGGCACTATTCCTTTCCCTGATGCCAGCAATGGGGCATTATTTCTACCCTGTCATGAAACCAATGACAGGGTAGTATTTCTTCCCCTTATACCAACAATGTGGAAATATTTCTCCCACTACTACCAATCATGGGACATTCTTTACTCCCATTGATGCCAAGACATTTTCTACTTACACTGGCCGCAGTCAGGCACCCTTAAAGTCTGAAGAACAGTAAACGGGCCCTTTGTTCAGAAAGTTTGGAGACACCTGCTCCAGAGCTTAGTAAATGAGGAAAGAATGCAAACAATACCCAACCACGTGCAAGTAGATTTTAAAAAAAAACAGCATTTTTGCTTGCACATGATTGGATGAAGGAAGTCAGCAGAGTTTCTCCTTATTTACTAAGCTCTGGAGCAACTGCACTTGCAAAGTGCCCAGTCTATTTCCCCTCTGTGGTTGAAGTTTGGTTGTTCATTCTATGTTTGAGTGAATACGAAAATGTATTCTCCCATGAAAAGAAGGGAGATGTAATAACTCAATACTCGCCGTATAAGACGGCCCCCTCCCTCCTTCACTGTGCCATTGCCTCACCTCACTGTGCCATTGCCTCACCTCACTGTGCCATTGCCTCACCTCACTGTGCCATTGCCTCACCTCACTGTGCCATTGCCTCACCTCACTGTGCCATTGCCTCACCTCACTGTGCCATTGCCTAACCTCACTGTGCCATTGCCTCATCTCACTTCGCCGATCTTCATTCCTTTATGCCTGGCAGAGTGAGTCAGACTGCGGGCATCCATTTAAAAAAAAATACGTATTTTACTCACTGAAATGCAACTCAATTTATAACATTTGTATTATGTGTTTTTTTTTTTTTCAGTTGATATTCCATCTTAATCATTTAAAATACACCTACTGTATGATAACAATTATAGACCCTTAATTTCTTTGTAATAGGGAAAACTTACAAAATATGCAGGGCATCAAATAATATATATATATATATATATATATATATATATATATATATATATTAGGGCTGTGCAAATTAACTTTTAAACGATCGATTAATCTTTAATTTTTTTGATCGATCAAAATCTTTTTGATCGATTAAAATTCTTTTGATTGGTACTCACCTCTCCGCCGGCTTCTGGGCCTTCAGGGAGTTCCGTCGAAGATCCGATAACGTCACTGACACCGGCGGGACTTGCCATGTCCATCTGAAGGGCTCCTTTGCTGTGCCTTCATATCTGCATGCCGGTGGGACCTTACTATCTGCCACACGCAAGGGCTGTTACACTTCCCTCTATCACTTCCCTCTATCAACCTGGGATTCTACAGCCATCCACTGGGAGTTGTGATAGTTCCCTTCACGGGACATCTACATGCCGACGGACTGATGTTAACCCCTCCTCATTTGGATTCAGCAGTGGCATCGTTGTACACATTTTTATACCAGTATCATACTTGGCTACATGTTTTTATGACTGCTTTTGGTACCGTTTGGTATTACTCGCACCATTTTTACAGTTTATGAAGCTACATCGATTTTATCTCCAGTGCAATATTTATTTGGTTACCTACTTGAAGACTATAAAAGTTTTAATGCCATTTCCATTGAGTGCTGCCTTTTTGTGTTTTTTGTATCCTGCTATCCATTTTTCCAGCGGTTGGCAGCTGCACTGGGAATCAGCCTGCAAGGAGATCAGCTAAAAGTAGTTAGATCTTTATGTGCGTTATAATTAATCGAAATTAGTCGATTAATCGATTAAAAAAAAAAACGATTAATGGAACACAAAAATTTTGATCAGTAACAGCCCTAATATATATATATCGTATTTGCCGGCATATAAGATGACCTTTTATACTTAAAAATATGGCTCAAAAATGGGGGGACGTCTTATACTGCTGGATGCAGACTTCGCCTCCTCACTCCTAGCAGAGCCTGTGTCCAGTGCTCCGCCTATCACGGAGGTCCTCTCGTCCGAGGCCGAGGAAGAGACGACATTTAAAACACCACTGCACAAATACCGCGTGACATAAAATATTGCAACAATTGCCATTTTATTCTCTAGATTCTCTGCTAAAAGAATATATATAATGTTTGGGGATTCTAAGTAATTTTCTAGCAAAAAATAAGGATTTTAACTTGTAAACACCAAATGTCAGAAATAGGCTTAGTCATGAAAGGGATAAAACAATCATACCTGTATTTCTTCTTAAAGTAACACTTAAGGCCCGTACACACAATCCAACTTTATGGCCATAATTGTCTGATGGAGGTGTTGTGTCGGATTATCCGATCATGTGTACGCAAGTCCGTCCAACTAAAATCGAAAGTACAAACGCGTATGCTCGATACCAATGCTAACCATCAGCCAACAATAGCAGAAGTTGCCCAAAGTGTGGCGGTAAAGAGCTCTCTCTGCGTATATACTTACTCCTCCTAGTAGCATGTTCTTGGCTAGCACATGCAGCACAACTGATTGGCTATTCTGCTGTGCAAGGACAAGAAAGAGACTAATACCAAGTCAAATCCAGGTACTTGCACTACTTGTATTTAAAAAAATAAATGTAGTGTTGTATTAATGCATGCAGAGCTTCAATAATGTGTGTTTTTATATCTGACTGGAGCTCAGCTGTAAAACAATTCATAGAGACCATGCCAGAAAAAAGACTAGGATGACAGGAAGTTTATTCTGATCAGGATATCCCTTGATGATGTTCAAAATATGCCTGGAATGGTTAATTAGCATGTCAGAGGAATCGGAGGAAATGATATCTCAGCTCTCGGCCACTGTGTTTCTGTCACTTTTCGCTGCCTCTTATCTGCAGGAAACTGTCTCATTGCTTGTGAACGAGCCGGAGATTGTGACTCATAGCTGGGCACCCGGTCAAGTTCTATTTGGATGCTAAATTTCCACATTAATGGTAGTTAATGTCAAAGTGGATGTATTAGATGGGAGACCACAGCTTTTAGGGTAGGCCCCACATGCAGAAAAAGCGAAAGTATGATCATGACTACCGCATTCAGAAAAAGTGAAAGTCTGACAACTGTCATGTAATCCATCATGGAGTCAGTGGCCTACCTCCTCCTTAAAGTAGAACTTTACCCATAACAACTTAATAAAAACAAATGTTCTTTAGCAAGGAACATACATTCCACATTAATAATTATGCTACTAAAATTAGTGTGTGCTGTAAATTGCCTCCATAATTCCTGTTACTACTGGCTGGAGGCTGCCATTTTGCTGAAGCCCAGAGACCCTGAGCAGAAATAAATATTTAACGCGGAAATAAACCCATTTTCTATTAAGGGGCCCAGAGGTCCCCAGGGCCCTGGATGGCTACCCCCTTTTTCTATATATACTTTTTTTGTAAGGGGCCCAGGACAATTCCCCGCTTCTCAATTCACGACGCCCCCCCGCTTCTCAATTCGCGGCAGCCCCCCCACTTCTCAATTTGAGATGGCAGCACCCCCCCCCCCCGGTTCTCTGCTCCAGGGGGTCGATGCCTGAAGCTGTGTAAGGGGCTCTATAATTCCTGATGGAGGCCCTGTATATAGGCATAGGACACGTCCCCTGCCACACCCAGGGAAAATTATCAAAAAAAGGTTAATTAAATCCACAGGTGCTTTTTTTTTTTTTTACAACTTCTTTATATTGGATTTTCAAATTGAAAAATGCAGCAATTCAGAAATTGGGTGAAAGGTTTCTAACCTGGAAACATTTTTTTAAAGATAAAAAGTGAATTTTATATACAATTATATAGATCAGACCAAAATGAGGGACAAATGAGGAGGAAAGAGGGACATTTTTCCAAATCAGAGATAGTCCCTCGAAATTGGGGACAGTCGGGAGCTATGAGAATGATATAGTTTGTATTTGGAAGAATTTCTAGAACCTTCTTCGTGGATCAAGGCTGCAGCCTATATGGGAATAAGAACTGAAGGATGTTGACAAGAGTGGAAGGAAGAGGGTTTTGGCGAGTGGTTACTTATAGAAAGGATGATTTGGAGTGAGGAAATCCTGCAGGCTGTGTTTCATTACAAAGGCTGTGTTGGGATCCTGTCCCACCTTGTAGAAGGCAGCAACCATTTTCTAAGAATTCCTTTCACTTTCTACATGAGCAATAGCTCCAGCTTTCCCCCCTTCCCCGAGTCACACTTCTTGGCTCTTCTTCACACATGCCACCCCGCTAACAGTGAAGGAGCTGAAGCTTTTATTAAGATTCCAACATTCTTCCTCCCTTTTTTTCATCCAGTAATGAAGACAACAGGAACAAACTGGCACCCGCTTTAGCTTTGTTTACAAAACCATCCTTTGTAAAATGAGACAGAGGGGCCCTGGCTTGGCCATCTCTAGCGCTCAGTGCCAACACCCTCAAATTCCTGGGACTGAAAATCAAGCGGGGCGTTGAAAGATGGCTAACAATAATGAAGAGTGATCGACATAAGCACTTGCTGCAAAACTTCGCTCAAGAGCTTGTTAAAGAGCAGATCCAGAGCTTATAGAAGACAGACATTGTATTTAAATGAACTTTCACGAAAAGCCAACAATTCTTATCAGACGCGATCTGGCACCTTGTCAAACTTGTTGTGTGTGACAGACCCAGGCAATAGTGTCATAACTGAGGAGGGTTTAGGGGGCTCGATAATCCTTCTGGTCTAACCTGTCAGGATACACTGTAACACGGGCTATATCGTCTGTCTCTTCTTTTTAACCGCAGAACAGGTTTTTAATTTTGCCCAATGTTTGTTTTAGTATAGCTACAAGCATAGACTGTGGTGGCCCAGCCAACTTTGCTGTACATCAGTGAGCCCCCTTGCACCCTTTTCCAGGGTGATCCTTTAGCTGACCATACACTAATAGATTTTCCAATGAACATTCTTAGGCAGGCTATACATCGGGTCAAATTTCAAAAGAATTTTCTTTCAAAAATCTTATCTAAGAATTTGTGTTCGTATTTCGCACCATCAAATTTCAGTAATCGGACATGTTGGAATTTTTTTGCACCATCGCAATTCAGTAATCGGTAGACACGTGCATTAATTTTCGTCCGAATGCATCTGAATTTCTCATAGTTTCGTTATTGTTTTAACAAACAAACGAATGCTCAGAATCCGAAATCCGAAAGACCCGACATAAAAAAATGCTTTATTTTTGTTTTCGATGCAACAACAGTTCGATATAGATAGGAGATTCGACATGACGCTGACAATAGCAATCTGTGTCTATCGAACCTGCGGTCGAATGTGCCTAACCTTAACTCTATTAGTTCAAGATTGCATAGAGAGGAAAGATTTGACATAGAGAGAAAAGTTTAGACATTATAGAGACAGTGTTGGGGTAGACCATTCGTCATGAACGACAAAGATTTGACAAAGCAGAGAAAAACATACAAACGTTGAATCTGTCATTGAAGGCTTATGGCAGGCATGCCCAACCAGTGGCCCGGGGGCCACATGTGGCCCGCGGAGCCCTCTGATGTGGCCCGCGACCTCCTGCTCTGGGATGGAATAGAATCTTGTTATTAAAGGTCAGTTTATTACTAAAATCACAATGTATATATGGGCATGCCTATTCTGCAATGGTTACTGGGCTGCTTTCAAACTGATCCGCAGGTGCAGAGCAGTTTACCTGCGGGTTACCTGTACTTTCTGAAAGTGCACCAAACCTGCAGAATATAATTAAAGTCTATTGCAAAGTGCAGGAAAGCCAAAGGCTCACTAGGTTGCACCATTGAACCTCAGTGCATCAGTGTGAAAGCAGCCTTGGGCTCTTTTCACGTGGTCAGTCCGACCAATTGGACCCTCCATTCACCTCTAAGTAGTGGCAGACACAAACCAACTTGTGTTCTACCTCCAATACGCTCTGCATATGCACGGACATGCTCCGCTCATTGTGGCCCACGACTGGTTGCCAAGGCGCTTAAGTGGCCCTCGCTCTACAAAAGGTTGGGCACCCCAGGCTTATGGTGTCTGTCGAAAGTTCTAAGATGATTCGACAAGCAGCTAAACCAGGGGTGCCCAACCTTTTAAAGAGCGAGGGCCACTTGGTAACTTGGTAACCAGTCGTGGGCCACAATGAGCGGAGTGGACGGATGACAAGTTATGGCTGCTCTATAGGCCCTCCGATCCGATCTGCCCAAATGGAAGGGGACGAATTCCCTTCTGTTTTTTTTTCTTTAGTGGATCGGATTGGAGGTAGGCGGACATAAACGGACAAAAGTCTGTTTACATCTGTCGCTCTGGTGAATTGAGGGTGAATTGAGGGTTCCGTTTGGTCAGGCTGATTGTGTGAAAAGGGCCCAAGACTGCTTGTCTATCCTGCGGGTTAGCTGAACTTTGCCATAGACTCCGCCTGTGGCAAAAGCTGGCCATGTAGAGGAAGCATCGGCTTATGGGGCTCTGCTCCGCAGCCGGTTTCTTCCTCTACCACTAGCTTCATTCACAACACTGATGCTGTGGTATGGTGGGTCGGCAACCTGCGATCTGGGCTTGCCAACCTGCCATTCCAGATCAGGAGGTCACGGGCCACCCCTGAGCTAAACTGTAGGACGCCGCAATTGTACATTTCCGGTCAAATGCTCGGTCCATAGGCTATAGAAGAATTTGAATGTTGGTTGACTAGTAATAATAATTTATAAATATAATTATTACTAGTGTCATACAACATTAGAATTATTCTATAGCTTGTTGGCGGAACATTCATCTAGAAATGTACGATTGCGGCGTCGTACAGTTTAGCTGCTCCGTCAAATCTTCTTAGAACAGTCTACAGACACCATAAGCCTTCAATGACAGATTTGACCTTAATTAACTCGGATTTTCTGACTAATGCATTTTTTAACAAAACAAAATAGATAAAAACGAATTTCGAGAGTAACCAAATAAATGTATTTTTCGGACGAAAACAAAATATTTCAGTGTGCACATGTCTAGTAATCGGACATGTTGGAATTTTTTTGAAAAACAAACGATTTTCGAATCAATTATGAGAGAATCGTGCGAGAAATTTCATCGAAAAAGAATAGCGCATGTGCAAGAAAACAAAATTCCCGGAAAGAAAAGAAGATTCCCAGACACAAAAATTATTTTCTGTATCAACATGAGGTGAAATTGAAGGCTTGGTTGGTCGAATTTCGAAATCAATGGTGGCATCATTGGATCACAAAACGCACAAATTTTCTGATTTTCAAAAGAAAATTCTTTCTAAATTCGACCATGTATGGCAGAGGTGTCAAACTCAATTTCATCGTGGGCTGGTTGTATCTGTAAGATTAGATGTCCAGTGCATCCCCTCCCCTTTACATTAGATGTCAAGAGCCATCCCACCATCAGAAGTTGAGTCCCCCACTCTCTCTTACATCACAGTGCACCCCCCTTTTCTTATGCTGCTGCTGGGAAGACGGAGGATGCATTGCTTGAAAACAGAAAGTAAGGGTCTGGAGGAGGACCAGAAGAGGGCTGGAGCTCTCCTGCAATTGCAGCAAAGGTGTGAGTGACACATGAAAGGGCCTGGAGGGCCAGATTCGGCCCGTGGGCCTTGTGTTTGACACAGGGTGATGTATAGCCAGCCTTAGTTAGAGAAATTCTCATTTTGATAATTTGATATTGAACATTTTGAATAATATCATCACAGATTGGGCAAATGTCATTCGGAAGTACTTTAAAATGTTATACTTCAAAAGCTTTAGACCTCTTTTTCCCACGGTTCCTGTCCACTTCCGGCTTCCCCTGCTGAGGAGAAGGACTTAAGACATCTGTACCTGTTAACTCCTGGGACATTTTCGTCAAAAATCCCAGGAGTCTTCAGGCATTTTTTTTTTTTTTTTTGTGAGCAGAGGGATGTTGGAGGAAGGCAGAAAAGCACTGGAAGAAGGCAGAGGATAGGTGGGGATGGGACGAGACAGGCAGAGGACAGACTCTGATGTTTACTTCCCATGCACGGAATCACTAGGTGGCACTGTGCTGCTCATGCGCAGATTTTCTACATAATGCGCATGCACGGATTCATTTTACTGAAAGCGGAGAAGCCGCATAAATTGCCCAGAAACTGAGGTTGCTGGCTTCAGCTGCCCCCAGTTAAAATGGTCACTATGACTTACACTATATTGTCAAAAGTAGGGTTGTCCCAATACCGATACTAGTGTCGGTATCGGGATCGATACTGAGCATTTGCGTGAGTACTTGTACAATGCTTCCGAGCATGCGTCGACTTGATTCTGAGGATGCATGTTTTTTTCTCCGTCAAAGTTCCACACAGATGATCGGAATTGGCAATAGGGTTTTTTTCCATCGGAAAAAAATAAAACATGTTCTACTTCTAAACTCCGACCGAAAAATGTCTGATGGGGCTCACACGTGGTCGGAATATCCGATGAAAGAATTCCGTCTGACTTTTTCCTCCGCAAATTCCGATCGTGTCTACAAGGCATTAGACTTAAATGTTGCATTCCCAATGGGCTCCAATTAATTCCACCAAGATTTCCCAATATTCATTAAAATTCAGAATTTTGCTTATCCACACTGAGCGCCAGACCTTCGCCGTGTCACATGGTATGTGCTTCAAGTCTTTTAAAGCCATTTACGCTTAGGAAACCTGACCAAACATTCTCATCAGAAGACATTCCAAAGTGCGGAAACCTTTTCAAACTGTTTGGTTTGTCATTTTGTGAAGAAGTGTAGCACATCAGAGCTGTTGTGGGTTTACTACATAAGGACATGTTAATACAGGAGAGGCCCGCTGATTACGCAGCGCAGACAGAGGGGGAATTCCACTCGTGTCTGCAGAGAGCTGTATACATACTGCAAGGTTGTTAGTACAATGCACTTCTCATGTCTGTGCACACATAGGATATACAACGATCTGCTCCTAAGGCGGATTCTTTGAGGCCCACATGAGCACGTAAAAGTTCATTCCAATTTTATATGTCAGTTTGATTAATAAAGTGGAATTTTGTACATTTATTTGGAGTGCAATCGTTATTTTTATTTATTTTTTTATAAAAATAGTTGGGCCAAGAATGAGTCAGAAGCCACATGATCAGATTTTCGATGGAATTTTTAGTCGGAATTCTGATGAAGCTGACTTTCATCAGTCTTGCCTACACTCTATCAAAATAAATTCCGACCGTCTAAAACGTGGTGACGTAAAACACTACAATGAGCCGAAAAAAATGAAGTTCAATGCTTCCAAGCATGCGTCGACTTGATTCTGAGTAGGGATGAGCTCTTGAATCAGGAGCAGTGATTTTAATGATGCTTAAAAAAAAAAAAAAAAAAATCCTTTAAATATTGTACCTGCTGGGTGCAGTGGCGTCACTAGGGTTGGTGTCACCCCCCCTCGACCAACTATAGTCCCCCTTCAGTACAAACCACCCTCCCTCATTATAGACACCCCCCACTAAGTACGTACCCCCCTCCATCAGTATAGACCTCCACATCAGCATAGACACCCCCCAAAACAGACCCCTTCCATAAGTATAGACCCCCCTCAGCACAGCCCCTCTCCATAAGCATTGATCCCCCTCAGTGCAGATCCCCCTCTCCATAAGCATAGACCCCCCCTCAGTGCAGGCCCCACTCTCCATAAGCACAGACCCCCCCTCAGTGCAGCCCCCTTCATAAACATAGATCCTCCTCAGGGCAAACCCCCCTCTCTATAAAGATAGATCCCCCTCAGGGCAGACCCCCCCTCTCCATAAACATAGACCCCCCTCAATGCAGGCCCCCCTCTCCATAAGCATAGTAGATCCCCCTCAGTGCAGCCCCCTCCATAAACATAGATTCCCTTCAGGGCAGACCCCCTCTACATAAACATAGATCCCCCTTAGGGCAGACCCCCCTCTCCATAAGCATGGATCCCCCTCAATGCAGGCTTCCTCTCCATAAGCATAGTAGCCCCCCCTCAGTGCAGCCCCCTCCATAAACATTGATCCCCCTCAGGGCAGACTCCCCTCTCCATAAGCATAGACCCCCCCTCAATGCAGGCCCCCTCTCCATAAGCATAGTAGACCCCCCAAAGTGCAGAACCCCCACTCACCTCCTATAGCATCCCCAGGATATATATATATATATATATATATATATATATATATGTATATAGCTGTGTCCAGTCCCCAAAACTCCCCCCTATCGTCAGACCAGTACAGGTTACACATAGACATGGCAATCCCCCCCTCATCTTTGACCACCCCCCCCATCGTCAGACCAGCACAAGCTACACATAGACATGGCAATCCCCCCCTCCTCTCTTCCCACACCCCCCTCCATCGCCAGACCAGCACAGGCTACACATATATATGGCAATCCCCCCTCCTCTCACCTCGGGTCGGCGACGGTCACCCCATCAACACATGCTGACACCCTCCCGGCACTTCCGCCTGTTACAGCACCAGATTGGGGCCACGCAGACACACGTCCCGGTCGACAGCTGGAGAGGGGAGAACAATGTGCAGCCGCGCCGCCCGGGCAGAGATAGTGCAGACACATGTGACAGCCTGGCTCAGCACGCAGCAAGGGAAGTTGGAGGCAGGAAGAACACACGCGCGGCTCTAGAGATGTTTGTCCCGGACCCTCCTCACCCTCAGAAGAGTCGGGATGGTGTCACCCCTCTAGCGGGTGTCACCCGGTGCGGAGCACACCCCCCGCACCCCGCTAGCAACGCCTCTGGCTGGGTGACTATAGTATGCCTGTGAAAACGTCATTAAATAGCACAATCACCTGCCTGCCAGTAAATTAGGAAGAACTGATCTAGCTAAACTATACAGTGTATATACAACACCTGGGATGTATATATATCCTCTACACACTGTAACATTAACTGACTAGCCTGCCTGCCTGCCTGCTCTATCTACCTGGAAAAAATGACACTATCTCTGTGTCTCTCTGTTCTCTCTAACCACCGCCGCAACACACTACATAAGGCCGACCTGCAGGCGGCCTTTTATAGTGTGGGGCGTGTACTAAACCCCCTGAGCCATAATTGGCCAAAGCCACCCTGGCTTTGGCCAATTACAGCTCTCTGTACTGATAGCGCTGTGATTGGCCAAGCATGCGGGTCATAGTGAATACTTGGCCAATCATAAGCCAGCAATGCCACAGTGATTTATGGGCCGTGGCGCGTCACTCGAATTTGGCGCGAACGACCCGTTTTGTTTGTATTTCAAGGAACGATCCAACATACGAGTTCGACTCAAATACGTAGCTCATCCCTAATTCTGAGCAGGCGTGGATTTTCCTCCGATAGAGTTCCACACAGACGATCGGATTTTCCTATCGTTTTTTTTTTTCCATCTGAAAAATTTAAAACATGTTCTATTTTTTTACACCGATGGAAAAAAGTCAGATGGGGCCCACACACAATCAGTTTTTTCGATGAAAAAAGTCCATTGGAAAAAACGATTGTGTGTACACGGCAAGACAAGCATCCTGGTTTTGTCTGATTGCGGTAGTCGTGGTATTCAAAAAAACAATTCTATCTTTTTGAATAAAATTAAAAAAAGGAAAATTTAGGCCCCTTTAACACGGACGGATAGAATGGTGCTTTTAGCTGCAGATTCTCAAGTTATCTACCGCAGCTAAACGCACACAATGCTTTCCTATGGCCCCATTCACACACTGCGTTTAGCTGTGGTTTCGTTACATGCGGTTTGGTGCAGATAGAAAAAAAATTCGTCCAGGAACGATTTTGCGCAGCTATCTACACATAACTGCAGGTAATGGCAGTGCACTGTCAGCTGCGGATTGCAACGTAAACAAAAGAAAAAAACAGGAAGCACATTAAATAGAAACGGTTGCTATGGGGATGACAATAATGGCCAACCGCAGCTAAACGCAGCTAATCGCAGTGTACAAATGTAGCAGATCGCGGTGCCTGGAGTCTTAAATTTCAAAAGAAAGAAACATGCTTTTAACTGCGGCAGAACAGCCGTCCATGTGAAAGGGGCCTAAATGGGCAGCATGTAAGAAAAAAGCATAAAATGGGGGAAGCGCATTGCGTGAAGCTTTTTTTTTCCAAAAGAAGCTTCTGCTCTTTTTTGGGCGACAAGCTAAGTGCAATGATGTGCGATAAACAAAATTGCAGCGCGTTAAAGGTGCTATTGAAAATAAATGGCACTGAACATGTGATTGCAACGCGATTTGAGATCGTGGGCAGAATCGTAGCAATTCTACCCAAGGTCCAAAACGTCAAATGTGAATGAAGCCTTAAGTCCTGTACACACGATCATTTTGTCCGCTGAAAACAGACCGATGGACTGTTTTCATCGGTCAAACCGATCGTTTTTTTTTTCCATCGGTTAAAAAAAAAAAAGAACATGTTTTAAATTTTTCCTATGGATAAAAAAAACAATAGAAAAAAAACAATCATCTGTGTGGAAGTCCATCGATCAAAAATCCATGCATGCTCAGAATCAAGTCAACGCATGCTCGGAAGCATTGAACTTAATTTTTCTCAGCACGTCGTGGTGTTTTACGTCACTGCCTTTTGGTACGTTCGGATTTTTGACTGATGGTGTGTAGGCAAGACTGATGAAAGTCAGCTTCATAGGATATCCGACGAAAAAATCCATCAGATTAGATTCCATCAGATATCCGATCGTGTGTACAGGGCATTACGCCCCCTCAACACGAGTGCCTCAGTTTAACGGAATCTGCTTGCTCAGTGGGGGATCACTCTGCTGAGCAGGCGGATGATAGGTCCACTGTGCAGAGCGGAGACTGACACAGCCCCGCTCTCCTCTATGGGGAAATTGGGTGAAAACACCTGCCCATTTTCATCCAATCATATCTGATCCAAACCACCAGATGGATGGAAAATAGGACTGCCATCCGTCTGGATTTTGCGGACAGCATCGGATAGTGGCAGATGTCAGTGGTCATATCACCGCTGACATCTGCCACTCCATAGGGAAGACTGGAGGGTCCGATCAGCTCCACCTAAAAAACTGACCTGATAGGGCAGCCCCTGTAAAAGGGCCTTAAAGTGAGCCTTTAACCCTACACACAAAATTCCAAATTTGCATGCCCAACCTGAAACATAATAAATCCCTTGTGCGTTTTCTGCCTGTGCTGGGAACAAAGCCTGCTCTCGTCCAATGATTAGACTTGTTGTGACACACCCCTCCCCTTCTGCATAGTCATTCACGGGGAAGACCAGTGTATTGCTGTTTCTCCTCCCCTAGCTCTTATACAGCTTAGAACAAAGGAAATGTAATCTCTTATAAAAAAAGGGAAAAAAAGGGTTTATCATTTTTTTATATGTATGCACACAAATCCCAATGACAGGGAGAGTAGATCAGTGTCCTGTCACTGGGCAGAACAGGGAAATGCCGTGTTTACATAGGCATCTCCCCGTTCTGCATCAACATTACACGATCGCAGGACACCGCGATCACAGAGGCATGGTCACAGAGCTTGCGGCGGGCGCGCACACCCGCGTGGTGCGATTTTCGAAGCAACATACAGGTACATTGCTTTGCCCAGCTGAGCCATTCTTCCGACGTATAAAGAATACACATGACTTTTGTATTTAGACAATATTTGTTCAGCTTTAAACAGACAAGAGAGATACCAACTGCACTAAATGTTATCAGATTGATGAAGTCCCATGAATAAGCACCATGACTTCCACACTGATAAAGCAGAAATCGTATTCATCGCATGATAGCGGCTCTGGATGATTTCGGTTAAGACCGGTTTCAATGGAATTAAAACTTAAAAAAAAATAAAATAATGAATTGTTACGTCGCTGATTTCTTCCTCTGTAACAGTTTTCCCAAAAGCCCCAAAACAACATTTCTGATCAATGATCTGCTGCAAGCCGAACGTTCCGAATTTCCCTATAATCAGAGTCAGACGTTTCTCCCTAAAGCCCCAGAAAAGTCCATTTCATTACATGAAGAAGTGGAAACATATGATTTAAATCAGACGGGGGGGGGGGGGGGATGTAAAAAGAAAAAGAACCTTATTGACCATTAGGTCACCCCGCCTGCTTTGAGTCTTTTGGATTGGGTTGTCGGGCAGGGAAAGGGTTACAGTGGGAGGCTGTCCTCTGGCAGGGACAGGGTTAAAGAAATGCAGGAATGTCTCAATGAGCCTTTGATGGCTGACTGATAACACAAGCCTTTGTCCCACTTCCTCCTCACATAACTAACTCAGTGCCATGCTGGCTTTTATGAATGGCCAGGAGGAGGGAGCAGCTGATTGGCTGAGCTATTTGTAGCCTGGACAAATAGGAAATGCAGCATGCACTTTCCAGATTAGCTGTCGCTGGCGGAACTTTCGCTTATCACCGGTGATTTTAATTCAGAGATCAGAGTTTATTTTTTATTTTTTTCCTGCTGCAAATCCCAGGAAGCCCCAAAAACTGCCCCCCTTGGCTTTGACTTGCTGGAGCAGCAGGAAAAACGAGGAACATTACTTGTATCACTAGACTGCATTCACACCTGAGCGTAGTGCCTTGGAGCGTTTTTCACATGGGTTTTTTTGCAAATTTTTATGCACAATTTGGGCAATTTTATACAGCGTTTTTGAGCTTTGGCGTTTTTTATTTTTTTTGCCAATAGAGAAAACTATCATCTGTTGCATCATTTTTTTCTTTGTTTAGCTTTTCCTGCAGCTTTTTATTTCTTGTATTATTAAAATTATTATTATGATTAATAATTTTTTATTATTATTTTTGCTAGGGTAAGGGGTTAGGCCTTGTACACACGACCGAGTAACTCGTCGGGCAAAACACATCGTTTTCCTCGTCGAGTTCCTTGTTAGGCTTGTCGAGGAACTCGACAAGCTGTCTTTGCGTACACACGTTAAAGACCAAATCTCCTTGTTCTCAAACGCGGTGACTTCAACACATACGTGCAGGGGCTGCTTTTGCTAATCTCATGTTATTGTGTGTTAGGAAAAAGTTTGGTAAGAGACAATTGCACTTTTCAGTCTGTTACAGGGTGACAAGTGTGCTATCTCCACTACAAACGCTACTTTTACCGAAGGTGCGCAGGTTTCTTAGCATTCTTAGCATACACACGCTCGAGTTTCTCGTCGAAAAGCAGCCCGGCGAGGAACACGACGAGCCAATTTGGACTCCCGTCGAGGAAAAAGAGAACTTGCACTTTTGCTCTCTTTTTTGCTCATCGAAGTTCCTCGACAGTTTCCTCGATGAAAGACGTACACACAACCGGTTTCCTCGGCAAAAAGCTCTGCCACCAAGTTTCTTGATGGATTCTACCGAAGAAACCGGTCGTGTGTATGAGGACTCAGAGTTAAAGTGGAGTTAAAAAAAAAAATTTTTTTACTTACCCGAAATAGCTGTTGCTATGCAGAAGTCCCGAATCTGCCTCTTTATCCTCCGCGGTGGATCCTCTTCCTCTTCCTACACTCGTTTTCTTCATGTGAATGGGGCGTGCTGCCTTCTTTGAACTGTGTGTATCCCAGAAAGCAGTCGGTCCATTCACAAAGCTTGGCGCTGCTTGCGAATGCGCAGTAGGAAACGGGCAGTGAAGCCGCACGGCTTCACTGCCTGTTTCCCTTACTGTGGATGGCGGCGCCTGGAGCTGCCAGGATCGAGGATCGGCCTTGGCGGGGGTCGACATCGCTGGCGACTAGGAAAGGTAAGTGTCCTTATTAAAAGTCAGCAGCTACAGCGTTAGTAGCTGCTGACTTTTAATTTTTTCTTTTTATCATGGGACCTCCGCTTTAAAGCGGTTGTATACCCTCAAATTTTTTTTTTACCCCTGTAAGGCAAAAGACATAATGAGCTAGTATGCACCGCATACTAGCTCATTATGAAATACTTACCTTAGAACGAGGCGTCAGTAACTCACCTGGTCCACGCCGAGGGAGCTGACACTCAGCGTGTCTTCCTGGTATCGCAGCTCCAGCGCTGTGAGTGGCTGGAGCCGCGATGTCATCACTCCCATGAATGCGCACAGGAGACTTCTTTCCGGCAAGGTCCAGCGTCTGCTGGGCTTTCAGCTGACAATCCCCTGTGCGCATGCGCCACTGCATTGTGAGGTTTACCTGTAGGTAAAAAAATCTTTTTCTAAACCTGTACGGTTTAGGAAATGATTTTTTTTACCTACAGGTAAATCTTATTATAGGCTTACCTGTAGGCAAAAGTTAAAAAACTGACTATACAACCGCTTTAAAGCAAAGGTTCACCCTGAAAATCAACTATCTACCATTAGATCGAGCATACTGCTGACATCTGCAGTATGCTGTTTTTTTTGTTGCTGTACTTACCGTGTTATCGTTCTTCTCATCCGGCTCCGAGCGGGGATTCCTGCGGCCTAAGACAAGGCGTAGTTGATTGACGTGCTAGTAAAGCGCGTCACGCCTTCCGAAAGATGGCCGAAGTGACACTCGGCTGTTTACGGCGCTAGAGCTGACTGCACATGCGCCGTAAATTGCTGAGTGTTACTTTGTGTATTTTTGGAACTTTTCTTAGGAACGCCTACCTCTGGGGCAGAGAGAACCCGGAAGCTGGATGATGAAAAATACGATAAAACCGTAGGTACAGCGCGGGGGGGGGGAAACAGCATACTGCAGATGTCAGCAGTATGCTGGATCTAATGGTAGATAGTTGATTTAGGGTGAACCCCCGCTTTAAGGCTAGGTTAGGGTTAGGATTAGGGGTTAGGGTTATTTATTATTTATTTTTTATTATTTATTAGGGTTAGGGTCATGCAAAAAAACAACTTTTTTCTCAACGTGATTTGTCGTGATTCCTCTCAAGCCTGCCTTGCATATAAAGAATGCTTGAGCAAAGCGCAGTGACGTACAACACGTACGACGGAACTATAAAGGGGAAGTATCATTCTAATGGCGCCACCATTTGGGCTGCTTTTGCTAATATCTCCGTCTCATAACTTGCTTCTGAGCATGCGCGTTTCTTTCCCCCTCGTTAATGCCTACACACAAGCGTTTTTCACAACGTGAAAAACAACAAGAAAAAATAGAGCAGGTTCTAAAAAAAAAAATCGGCCATTTTTCTCGTCGAGAAAAATGCTCTGGAGCATACACACAACTGTTTTTCACGACCAATTAAAAAAAAAAACATTTTTCTCATCATGAAAAATGGACGCGTGTACACGGCATTAGGCTGGATTCACACCTAGGCATTTTTAGTGCACTACAGTCCATTTAACACGGATTCCTATGGAACACGTTCTGTAGTGCGAATCTGCAAAATGCAAATAGCACTCAAAATGCCGTAAGTGTGAATCAGGCCTAATGGATCCCACTCCCAGCATGTTGTGTTTTATGTTGTTGTGTGACCTACAGCAGCTTTGCATTGTGATCACTAAAGCTTGCAGACTATTTTTAGTCCATTTTGAAGCCTGCTGAGATCAGCTCTGCATCTTGTTTTATATGATCGGGTTACACATTGCAAAAATAAGCCGTAAATTCATATTTGGACCCAACCTGTCCATTCCTCCTATACTGCCTCTGTGTTTCTCCAGACACAGGGCAGGAAGTCACTAAGTACTCAGTGTATACATTCTATACTTCATAGTGAAAGGCCTTGGACTCCTGGTTTTGAAACAATTACACTGATGAGGTTGTAGCCCCATGCCCAATCCCCAACCAGGAAAACCAGTATATCATTTCCTATATCATTTAGGGCCAATTAAATAAGAGACCTTCCCTGTATGGGTTAAGCTGCTGAGAAAAATACTGCAAGCATTGAGTTGTTTTGTGTTTATGTACTTATTTATATTTATTTTCATATGTATATTTTTACATTTTGGATTTGATTAGCATTTTTAATTTTTGTATTATTTTCCAATGTTAAAATTAGTATAATACGATTATACTGTGTGTATATATATATATATATATATATATATATATATATATATATATGTGTGTGTGTGTGTAGCGGGGTCTCCTCGTCAGAGTCTAATGACAGGCCATCCCCGCTGAGACTATATCCACATCTGTAAATATGTACATTACCTTTAAGGGGCTATGCATTGTGGGACGGAGAGTAGCCGGAGATATGGACTCCATAGACTCTTATGAGAAAACAGACTACATTTCCCATGACACCCTGCCCTGATGGAACATGTGATGCCTGCCTTTACGCGCACATGAACTTTAATGGCATCCCAGTCTTAGTCCGTAGGGTTCAATATTGAGCTGGCTCGCCTTTTGCAGCTACTGTATACCCAGTTCAACTTTTATGGGAAGACTGTCCATGAGGTTTACGAGTGTCTATGGGAATGTTTGATCGTTCTTCCAGAAGCACATTTGTGAGGTCAGGCGCTGATGATGAATGAGAAGGCCTGGCTCACAGTCTCCACTCTATATCATCCCAAAGGTGTTCGAGGTCAGGACTTTGCACAGGCCAGTCAAGTTCCTTCACCCCAAACTCGCTTATCTGAGTCTTTATGGACCTTGCTTTATGCACTGGTGTGCAGTCATGTTGGAACAGGAAGGGGCCGTCCCCAAACCGTTCCCTCATAGTTGGGAGCATGAAATTGTCCAAAATGTCTTAGCATGCTGACACCTTAAAAATTCCGTTCACTGGAACTAAGGGGCACAGCCCCTGAAAAGCAACCCCACACCATAATCCCCCCTCCACCAGTGGACCAGTGCACAAAGCAAGGTCCATAAAGACATGGATGAGCAAGTTTGGGGTGGAGGAACTTGACTGGCCTGCTCAGAGACCTGACCTCAACTCAAAAGAACACCCTTGAGATGAATTAGAGGTCGAAAACTACGAGACAGGCCTTCTCATCCACATCAGTGCCTGACCTCACAAATGCGCTTCTGGAAGAATGATCAAACATTCCCATAGACACACTCCTAAACCTTGTGGACAGCCTTCCCAGAAGAGTTGAAGCTGTTACAGCTGCAAATGGTGGGCCAACTCAATATTGAACCCTACGGACTGGGATGCCATTAGGGCCCTTTCTCACCAGCGGACTGTATGTCCATTTTTTCATCCAACCGTTCACGGATAAAAAAGGGACATACATGTATCCTATGGGATCTCATCGGTGTCCGCCATGCTCCGATTCTGCAGACGGAGGAAAATCCTATTTTTCGATTCGTCTGCAGATCGGATGAACACAGACAGACGGTCCGTGTTCATCCGATCCCCCCATAGGGGAGAGCAGAGATCTGACAGGGTGGTCCCTGCACAGTGTGCAGGGACCGCCCTGTCGTGCGGGGGCTCAGTGGGGATCAACGGAGCGATCCCCGCTGAGCAATCGGATATATAAGGATCCTCATGGGTGAAAGGGCCCTTAAAGTTCATGTGTGTGTAAAGTCAGGCATCCCAATACTTTTGGTAATATAATGTATGTGTGGCGTGTGGGCATTAAACGCACATATGCATTACATGGACAGAGGTTAAGGGTGAAGATTTAAATACAGACCTGACCCTGAACATAAAACCTACATCAAGAAAATAAGTTAAAGATGGCCCATTAAAACAAAATATTAAAAGCCAGCAGCTACAAATACTGCAGCTGCTGACTTTTAATATTAGGACACTTACCTGTCCTGGAGTCCAGTGCCATCTGCAGCAGAGAGACGAGCGATCGCTCGTCTCTCTGCTGCTCCCCCCTCCATCCACAGTGAGGGAACCAGGAAGTGAAGCGCTCTGGCTCCTTTTCCCGGTTCCCTACGGCGCATGCGCGAGTCGCGCTGCGCCCTACGATTGGCTCCCGCTGTGTGCTGGGAGCCGAGAGTTCCCAGCACACAACGGGGGGCGACGGGAAGATAGGAAAACCCGTCTTTTGCCCGACTCTGCTGTGGCCGGAAGTGGGTGCAAATACCTGTCTTTAGACAGGTATCTGCACCCCCTCCCCCCTGAAAGGTGTCAAATGTGACACCGGAGGGGGGGAGGGTTCCGAGCAGCGCGACTCCACTTTAGGGTGGAGATCCGCTTTAAACAACACTATAAATTCCCTTTAAGTTCATGTATTTAGATGTGTTTTTGATTCGCTTTTATATGCATTTTAAGTGCTTTTTCCTGTTCCTGCTCTGTTGTCATGCGCTAAAATGTATGACAGCTGCCTATTTCATGCTCTCCCATTCACAGATCCTCCAGTGTTTCCTGGTAACCACAGCAAATGACACTTTTAATGGGATTTTTTTTGTAAATTGTATTTGGAGCAAAGAACTAGTTCAGATTAACCAGTATGTACAAGTATTTGCTGGGACGGCTTTTTTCATTATAATCTTGTTTGCCAAGCAGCGTCCCATTTTTTTTTTCTCAGACATCCCATCTGAATTTGTTTAAAGCATGTTCTGCTAAACAAGGCTTTTCTTAAGAAAGCGCCAATTACATGGCGTTTGGCTGGAGCGCCAAGGAAAGGGGAGAAAATGAACAGCAGTCGAGTAATAAGTTGGATTAACTGCGGCGGACCATTTTTTAACTCCCTCTTAGCCTCTATTATACCAAAAAAAAAAAAAAACTTCTTCCTCTCTCCTCCTCTGCTTCGCAGGGACAGCTCAGGAGAGAAGCTTTACTGAATGAAATCTGAGCCAGAGCCACATGTGAGGGAGAAAATCCAGCCACCCAGACATAAGCAGACTGGGGTCAGGGAGGGATATGAGAAGATACACGGAAGGGTAACTGGCAAGAAGGAAATCAGTTATATAACCATTTATGACAGATACATCTCAATCAATGAATGGATCATAAAGCTAAAGGGGGACTCCTAAAGGGGTTGTAAAGCTTTGTGTTTTTTTACTTTAATGCATTCTCCAGCCCCCCTGAGCCCCCGTTTTACTTACCTGAGCCACGAATCTCTGTGGGTGCGATCCCACGATGCTTTCCCCCAGCTCTTCATTGGATTATTAATAGCAGTGCAGCCATTGACTCCCGCTGCTGTCAATCAAATCAATGATTTGGCTTCCGCTCGCCCAAATAATTAAATTCAAAATACTAACAATTACCTACAAAGCCATCCACAACTCTGCCCAACCAACCTAATCGTTCTCTTCGTTCTTCTCAAGACCTCCTGCTCTCTAGCTCTCTCATCACTTCCTCAAAATGCTCGTCACCAGGACTTTTCCAGAGCCTCTCCAAGCCTATGGAACTCCTTACCCCAATCTGTCCGTCTATCTCCTTCTCTATTAGCTTTTAGAGGATCCCTGAAAACCCTCCTCTTTAGAGAAGCCTATCCTACCCACATCTAACAACTGTATTTTAATTTTGTCCATCTGATCACCCCCCACATCTACTACCCTTTGTTCCACTTGACCCTCCCTTCTAGATTGTAAGCTCTAACGAGCAGGGCCCTCTGATCCCTCCTGTATTGAATTGTATTGTAAATGTACTGTCTTCCCTGATGTCGTAAAGCGTTGCGCAAACTGTTGGCGCTATATAAATCCTGTATAATAATAATAAAAATAATGATGTGGCACGCCGGGGGGACGAGGCCGAGTGATGCAGCTGAGTGTATCACACAGGAGAGCGTCCACAAGCTAACCCCCTTGGGCAGAGGCGGCTCTTTAATTAAGCAAATTAGTCGGTTAGCTAAGGCCTCGTACTCACAGGGGTGTCCGGAAAGGCTCCTTCCGCTGGTGACACTGCCTGATATTTGGCATGCAGTACTGTGGTCCACTAGCAGGTGTCTCCTGGTAGTCTGGAACTGCCAAGGGAGCTCTCTCCTGGTGGTGGTATTATGTGATTTTTGGGTCGCAGTACTGGCGTCCACCAGCAGGGGATTCCTGGCAGTGTGGGGCCGACATCTTTTCAATTAGGCGTCACCTGAGACTGATTGCAGGAGACATGTACAAATACCTGGCAGTGACAATCATACTTTGCCTTGGTATCTCTCCATGTGCCCTGACCCTGAGTAGCTCTGTATCTATACCCGATCCTGATCCTGTCTGTTACCTGAACCTGGAATCCTGTACCCTGTGCCTTGTACCTGTACCTGTCCCCCCTGTGATCCATCCGTCCTCTCCTTGTACTGTTTGTTTTCCCTTTCCCTAGCTGCTGACCTCCCATTGACGACCCTGGCCTGGCCCTGTTATGATTCTGGTTTTCCCCATTAGCTGTACATATTTGTCTCCTCCTGTTATTTGTGGGTTCTGTTGGTATTGGTTGTTGTGCACAGTGTGGTATTGGAGGTTGTTATCTTTATATCATTTAACTTATCTTTAATAAACTATCATATTTCATTAAAACACGTCTTTGTTTCCTCTGTTGCAGTCCACACAGTTCTGATCTTGTCTGATACGTGACAAGGGGCCTCGCGGCCGCCTAACTTGCCCAATGTATTACCCCAGTTTTGAGGGACAGAGGACCTTAACACTGCTGTCCTCAGGCACCGTTATGAGCCCTGACTCAGGAGCGGGGCAGCCAGCGTCTCTAAAAAACAGTGAATATTGGTAACACCACCCCTTGTGGGCAGCCAGCGTCCCTAAAAAACAGTGAATATTGGTAACACCACCCCTTGTGACGTCAATGACTCAGCATGCCCTCAGTCAATGTCGTCACAAGGGGCAGGTTCACCAGGTGACACCACCGGGTGGACCCCGCCACTTAGTTATTAAAGAGCAGGATCTGGGGGCTGCCTTGTTAAAGGGGGCTTCCAGATTCTGATAAGACCCCTGCCCACAGACCCCCACAACCACTTGTCCTTGAATTATTTTTCCCATCATGGGCGTGAGTGGGGCCCCATGTCAAGTTTTGCCTAAGGCCTCACAAAGCCTAAAGCCACCTCTGCCCTTGGGAGAGCGCTTCCCAGAAGGGGGTTAGCTCTTGCGGGGAGGAGCCGAGACAGCCACCGAGGGACCCCAGAAGATGAGGATCGGGGCCACTCTGTGCAAAACGAACTGCACAGTGGAGGTAAGTATGACATGTTTGTTATTTAAAAAAAATAAAAATAAACCTTTACAACCCCAGGTATACGTCGGCACTTTGAAGATGGATATCTTGGATACCTCTGCAGCCAAGGGTTCGGATCCCGGTCTCGGCTACATGTGAATTGAGTTTGGTGGTCTCAGCCCGGCTCCCGGTGGGTGTGCTATGCAAGGTACGCCTGTGCTTAGTACGCCCACCCCCCCCCCCCCCCCACAAAAAAAACCACCACACTTGCACGCACACAAAATTGGTTTAAAAACACATGCACTTTGGCCATGCGGTCTCTTAAAATAAAGAGAGGCGAAGGACCTACGGGGCTGGCTGGGTGGGCTAGGCCCCCTCACTCCCTCATAGGGGGAGTCCCTCTGCCCCATTGGGGTCCCGTTGGGCCCCAGTTGGGCTCCCAAGAGGAGCAGGTAGGGCGGGGTGAGTGGGAGGCCCCCCTTCACACCCGCCATTGCCACCAGGGGCATGGAGAAGGATGGCGATTGCCTCCGGGGGGAGGGTCTGCCTACTCCCAACTCCTGCAGTCCGGCTCCTCTCTCTCGAGTTCACGCACAAAAATACACTTTATAAAAAAAAAAAAAAAAAAAAAAAAAGATGGATATCTCGGTAACGGCAGCAGCTGCTGCCACAACCGAGATATCCATCTCTTCTGTGGGCGGTCGGGTAAACGATAATGGCGGTCTCCGCGGCGGAATCGTCGCGAGATCGCCGTTATCGGTGGCGGACGAGCGTCCCCCCCCCCCTCCCGCTGCACTCCCGCGCTCTCCGCCGCTTACCGGAGCCGTCGGTAACGGCGGAGGCGATCGGGTGCGCTCGTCTGTTCAGCGGGGATGCGAGTGAGGGAAAAATTTTCCCTCGTCCATCCCCGTAGCTCTGCTGGGCGGAAGTGACGTCAAACGTCAGTTCCAAACAGCGTCTTAAAGAGACATTTTTTTTTTAAATGTCATTTGAAAAATGACATTTAAAATTTTTGGTATTTTTTTTGCATTTTAGCCTAAATATGAGATCTGAGGTCTTTTTGACCCCAGATCTCATATTTAAGAGGACCTGTCATGCTTTTTTCTATTACAAGGGATGTTTACATTCCTTGTAATAGGAATAAAAGTGATATTTTTTTTATTTTTTTTTATTTTAGTGTTAAAAATTGGTAAAATAAATACAAATAAATACGAAAACAAAAAAAAAAAATTTTAAATCGCCCCTTCACGACGAGCTCGCGCGCAGAAGCGAACGCATACGCGAGTAGCGCCCGCATATGAAAACGGTGTTCAAACCACACAAGTGAGGTATCGCCACGATCGTTAGAGCGAGAGCAATAATTCTAGCCCTAGACCTCCTCTGTATCTCAAAAAATGCAACCTGTAGAATTTTTTAAACATCGCCTATCGAGATTTTTAAGGGTAAAAGTTTGACGCCATGCCACGAGCGGGCGCAATTTTTAACCGTGACATGTTGGGTATCATTTTACTCGGCGTAACATTATCTTTCACAATATGTAAAAAAATTGGGCCAAATTTATTGTTGTCTTATTTTTTAATTTAAAAAAGTGAATTTTTTCCAAAAAAAGTGCGCTTGTAAGACCGTTGCGCAAATACGGTGTAACAAAAAGTATTGCAATGACTGCCATTTTATTCTCTAGAGTGTTAGAAAAAAAAAATATATAATGTTTGGGGGTTTTAAGTAATTTTATAGCAAAAAAAAATGTTTTAGTCTCGTAAACACCGAATCTCAAAAACAGGCCCGGGGCTAAAGTGGTTAAGAGCTGCCATTCTCAACCAGGTTTCTCAGCAACCCTAAGGTGTTCCAGTGGTTGCACGGGGTTCCTTAAAAGAGACGCATGGGTTTACATTTTTTTTCTAATCATACTTATCTCGGTGGATGGAGCATCAGACTGGAAAGTTTAAAGCGGAGCTCCAACCTATAGTGGAACTTCCACTTATTGGAACCCTCCCCCCCTCCGGTGTCACATTTGACACCTTTCAGGGGGAGGGGGGTGCAGATAGCTTTCAAAGACAGGTATTTGCACCCACTTCCGGGAGTCCTCTCTGTGGGGACTCTGTGGGGAGTACGTCACTTCCCGTCCGCTGTGTTCTGGGAAACACTCGGCTCTCAGAACACAGCGGAGACCAGTCAGTCCGGCGCTGGCCGACTCATGCTGGTGATGGTGGTGGGGGCAGCAGAGTGACGAGCGATCGCTCCTCCTCTGCTGTCGACATCGCTGGACTCCAGGACAGGTAAGTGCCTTAATATTAAAAGTCAACAGCTGCAGTATTTGTAGCTGCTGGCTTTTAATAATTTTTTTTTCCGACGGAGATCCGCTTTAATGACTGTAGAAAAAAAGTCTACTGCAAGAAACAGCTGCTGTAAAAATGTTATAAATGTCCAGTGTGCATGAGGCCTTAACACTGGGCACATGCTTGTGTTGATGGCTCACTCCTCCACTTCTATGTCACTCCCAGTGTTCTGTCGGGAAGTGCCCTTACTAGCGCATGCTCAGTTCCGGCCGGGCATTTTTCGAGAGGGGGCATTTCTCGACAGGACAACGGCTCTCTCCTGGACACTTATTCACTCGGCGGTGCAGGCTGTGCTCTCTCTCCCCCTCCTCCTTCCTGTATGTGCAGCCACTGTAACTGATCTTGTCTCCGCCCCTTCCTGTAATTTTCTGCAGGCAGACTGTAGTGGATGGGGTCTGATGAGTCCCTCCCCCAGCTCTGATCTCTATACAGACTATGGACAGCGCACTGATGATATCACTGTTACTTTAAAGCGGGGGTTTACCCCAAAAAAAAATTCTAAAATTAAATCCAGTAGACTCAGCATGCTAAAGACATTTACTGTATGTAGTTTTTTTTTTTTCTCCCCGTAAATACCGTTATATTGTCATTTTGTTTAGGGCTTCCAGGTTCTGGACTAGGCGTTCCTATGCTTGGATTAGATGATTGACGGCTTGTGAAACAGTTCCCCTGTCGCACAACGCGCGTCACCAGATTTCCGGAAATAGCCGAGCTGCGAGTCGGCACTATACGGCGCCTGCGCAGTCACCTCTACACGGCAGGCGCCGTATAGCGCCGAAAAAGGGCCGAGTCCCCCTCGGATATTTTCGGAAGGCATGACGCGGTTTACCCGCATGTCAATCATCTATGCCTCGAGCACAGCGCGTCTCCTGGCAGGATGAACACTCACTCCCAGGAGACATTGCACAGAGCTCCCCGTCGGGGAAAAGGAGCAACACGCCCACTCCCCGCAAGGAAGAAGACCCGGAGGTGAGGCTGAAGACAGGTAAGTGTACAGATTTTTTTTAAAAAGACAACGCTACAAGCCTTTATTAAGGCTGCAGATAGCATAGCTAGGAAGTTCAGTCTGAGGGTGAACCTCCGCTTTAACAAGGTAATATCCATATTTGCTAAATCATTTAGTGCTCACAAAGTGGAATTCTATAACTTGTGGTTAATCTTAAATGTATTTGAATGAAAGTTTGTGCATCCAGTGTTCAGCTTTAAAGAAGCCCAGAGGTGTATGGACAGCATTAATACCGTCATGCTATTGATATCTACAGTGCGTGCATCACGGCATGCACAGAGCTAAATTCCCCTCTTTGCTCGGCATCACAGGGGATTATTTAAAATAAATGAAAGCCGTCTGAAAAGGATGCATGTAGGAGCACACAATACTAGCTGGAAATCTCTGACCCAGACCTAGATGGTCATAATTTATGCATGGACAAACAGACACTCACTGTTTTCACACAGGGAGCCATTTGAAACGCTGCAAGATGCTGTAACATTCTCTGTGGCCTAAGATGAACATTCCACTATGGCCGGCTATCTGAAAAGGCACTGCATGACAAGGGCTGCCCCTATACACACATATATGGATGGAATGCTGTAAGGCAACAAGCTACTGAATCTGCCAGAAGCTAAAACACATCCATTTGGCTGCATAGACACTCATATAAGTGCAAAGACTGTATACAGTGTCTTGAAAAAGTATTCACACCCAGGGCCGGCCTTAGGTGTTCAGGCGCCCTGTGCAAGCTAATCCTGTGCTCCCCCATCTTCACCCCTCGCCTAAACATACACAGAGGAAAAAATAAATTGTAACAAATAATTTGTTTTAATTTAACTTTACATTACACAACCCCCTGCATCTCTGGACCCCTTCACATTACACAGCACCCTGCACCTCTGAACCCCTTTACATTACACAGCCCCCTGCACCCCTTTACATTACACAGCACCCTGCATCTCTGGACCCCTTTACCTTACACAGTGCCCTGCATCTCTGGACCCCTTTACATTACACAGCACCCTGCACCTCTGGACCCCTTTACATTACACAGCCCCCTGCACCCCTTTACTTTACACAGCATCCTGCATCTCTGGACCCCTTTACATTACACAGCCCCCTGCACCCCTTTACATTACTCAGCACCCTGCACCTCTGGACCCCTTTACATTACACAGCACCCTGCACCACTGGACCCCTTTACATTACGCAGCACCCTGCACCCCTTTACATTACACAACACCCTGCACCTCTGGACCTCCTTACATTACACAGCACCTTGCACCTCTGGACCTCTTTACATTACACAGAACCCTGCAGCTCTGGACCCCTTCATGTTACACAGACCCCCCCTTCAGTGCAGACCACCCTTCAGTGTATCCACCCCTTTAATGCAGATCCCCCCTTCAGTGTTGCCCCCCTTCAGAGTAGCTCCCCCATTCTCAGTAGCCCCCCTTCAGAGTAGCCCCCCCGTTCAGTGTCGCCTCACCCGTTCAGTGCAGCCCCCCTTCAGTGCAGCCCCCCTCGTTCAGTACAGCCCCCATTGTTCAGTGCAGCCCCCCTTCAGTGTAGCCCCCTCGTTTAGTGTAGCCCCTCGTTCAGTGTAGCCCCCCCGTTCAGTGCAGCACCCCCGTGTGACATTCGGGATCGCACAGACAGGCAGCCCGTGGCCGCAAGAGGAGGGGATGGTAGTTGCAGCAGTGTCACCCTACACCCCCTCCACCTCGCCACTGTAGCTAGCTCACCTCCCCCTGCCTGTGCTAGTGTGCCGCTGCCTAAACCCGCGGGTGTAATACAATCGCGGAGGGGGGTGCCGGTCTGACACCCCCCAGTGTGTGGTACCCAGGGATGGCCCGCCCCCCTCGCCCCTCCCTTAGTACGCCTCTGGATGGCCACGCTGCGCCCCTGTTGCCCATGGCGCCCTGTGCGGCCGCACAGCTTGCACACCCCAAAGACCGATCCTGTTCACACCCCTTAACATTTTTCACATTTTTTCAACCAAAAACGTAAATGTATTTTATGTGGTAGACCAACACAAAGTGGCACATAATTGTGAAGTAGAAGGAAAATTATATATATATATATATATATTTTTTTTTACAAATAAATATCTGAAAAATGTGTGGCTTTCATTAGTATTCAGCCTCCTTTACTCTGATACCCCTAACTAAAATCTAGTGGAACCAATTGCCTTCAGAAGTAATCTAATTAGTAAATGGAGACCACTGGTGTCATCTCTTGCATATGTCGGACCATATAAATCAGGGCAGCATTGAAGTCGTCCCTTCATGCCCTTTTTTTTTTACAAAACAACAGTATTCCAAGGGGACATTTTGCCTTTGCTCCAGTATCTGTGATTATTTTCAATGCATGCGGCAAAACCTTTTGTATCACGCCACAGTTTAATTCAGTGTGTGGGTACATGAGGCACACTGGAACACTGCAGCCTGTGTGGCCAACTTCACGAAGATCTTTCATGTGCGTTCCCAAGGGATGATATGCAAATAGGCCACATCTGTTCAGCCTAGCAGACTTCTCGCCAGTATAATTTACATAACATAAAGAAAATAGGTAGATGGCATGATTGTTCCTATCAAACAACAACTTTTCTTTGTAAAGAGCATATTCCACTCAATGTGGTTGGTCCATGAACTCTGAAAACTCTTGCATAAATTGTTGGCTTTGTTTGCATTAAAAAAACAAATGCATATACAGGCGGTTCCCGAGTTACAAACGGAGGGAGACAACAGGAAGTGAAAGGAAATCTACCTCTAGGAAGGGAAATTTACTCCTTTCAGGCCTCGTACACACGGGCAAGAATCTCGTCAGGAAAAAAACGTTGTTTTTCCCGACGAGATTCTTGGCAAGAATCTCTTGGCGCCTGAGTGTACACACAGACCTTTCAAAAGAACTGCGGTTCTCTTGAAAGGCAAGAACGCGGTGACGTCATTGCGTATGACGAGCATGCGCTCGTCACATTTGATGCCGCTGCCGCTATCTTACTTCACCGTACCTATGCAGTGGAAGCTACCACGCATGCGTCAAAGTCATTTCGAGCATGCACAGGTTTCCATGGCGACAGGTAAACACTCTCGGGTTCTCGTTGGGAAACAGGCCGACAAGAATCTTGACGAGGAAATAGAGAGCAGAATCTCTATTTTTCTTGTTGAGATTCTGGCCAGATTTCCGGACGAGAAACCTGAAAGCCTCGTACACACGCTCGGTTTACTCGGAAAGAAAGCTCTGCCAGCAGTTTTCTTGCTGGTTCTTGTCGAGAAAACCGAGCGTGTGTACGAGGCTTTAGAGTTATTATTGGGAAAAAGGTGTCTCCACTGATGCTTTATTACCATTCCTTGTTTCCACAACAACCCAACATTTTCAAAATCCAGTTGTCATTAGGACGGGAAGTGAGGTGAAATATTCGGAACAGGGGCAAAGACAGCAAAACAAACATTACAGTGGTGTTAACCCTTCCCTATGCTATCCAAAAAGCTTAAAATCCGAGTGGTCCGACTTACAAACAGATTCAACTTAAAGTGGTTGTAAACCCACTCTGACAACTTTCACCTGCAGGTAAGCCTAGATTAAGGCTTACCTGTAGGTGCAAGAAATATCGTAGACAGTGGCGCGGGCGCACTGAGCGTTTGGGATCATGGGCAGGATGGGCATTGGCAGAATCATGCCGGTCTCACACGCATGCACGGGAGTGACATCATCGCTGCTCTGGCCAATCACAGCGCCTGAGCAGCGATACCCGGAAGAAGCGCGGAGGGGACATGGCGGCGGCAGAGGAGGGGAACGAGAAGCGCTTCGGGGGCCTCGATCTCAGGTAAGTCATTCATAATGAGCTAGTATGCTATGAGTTTACTTCCTCTTTAAGAACAAACCTACAGACCTCATCTTGTTTGTAACCCAGGGACCGCCTGTATACAGTAAATAATGGTTCCATAGCAGCTTATTTTATGCTGCAAGTATTATTCCAACACATTAATAATTATTTGACCAATATATAACCTGGTGCTGTAAAGAGTATGCAGGACCTTTAAAGTGAACCTGTGCCCAGATCATGCACATTAAATTATTTACATATTTTGAACAAGAAGTAAACATACTTTATAACAAGCTCCTATTAACTTATGTAGCTAAGGGCATTGTGGAGATATTCATCTTCAAAATTCACAACAGGGGCATAGAAATCTTAGCTTTTTTCCTTTTACTTTCAATTGCAGCATAATCTTGGTTGTTTGGCAGCCCTCTAATATAAACACACAGTGGGTCTTTCTAAGCTGACTATGAATCAACTGAAATCAATTTTAGTCTTTGTTGTGGTCGTTGAGGATATTTAAGAATGTATTCATTCACAGTACAAGCCACTAGAGAGGCCATTGGTGGCTTGTTTTAAATCTATTTTACTGCTTATTAAGAATATGTAAATGGTTTAATGCCAAAAGTCTGAGCACAGGTTTACTTTAACCTCTTCATGCCGACGGTTGCATATATGTGGCCTCTTGGCAGGTGGGCCTTAACGCTGAGCATCTGCATATATGCGTAGCAGAATGTAGACAAAGCTGTGCTGAGAGCGCATGCCTCGCGCACTCCCGGCTAGGTTACTGGCGAATAAACAGAAACGTACTTGTGATCGAGAGCTTTCGAATCATGTAACCACTGGGACAGCCAATCACAGAAGTCATATGATCAGAAACCCTGCCCGCCTCCCAGGATCAGAATCCTCTTAAAGGGTCGGGAGGCGCCGGTGTTAGGGGTTAAAGTGTATCTATTTCTAAAGCCCAAACTTTGTTTTGCATAATGTAGCGATTAGAACTCCATGCAAGGTTTATACTGCTGAATGAGTGGTGTGGTGGAGGGCAGGAACTTGGTTTATGTGACTATTACAATCTGATGTCATAGCTCTTTTTGAGGCAGTCCCTAAGTATACAATGGACCTTGACATGGCCCTGGTGGTAACATCTTAAAGTGATATAAAAGTTATTTTTTTTAATAACAACAAACATGTCATACTTGCCTGTTCTGTGTAATGGTTTTGCACAAAGCAGCCCCCATCCCTTTCTTCTCGAGTCCATCACTGGCGTTCCTGGCTCCTCCCCCCACTTGACCAGTGTTCCCAATAGCAAGCTGCTTGCTATGGGGGCAGTGATGCATATTTGCTCCCGAGCCCCACTCTCTGCATCCATAAGACACATAGAGCCACAAGTGGACCCAACACCCCAGTCTCTGCTCATTGACTCATTGGCTGTGATTGACAGCGATGGGAGCCAATAGGGAAAGAGAGTACCCAGACACCCGAGTCTCCCGTGCACATCGCTGGATTGAAAGGGGGGGGGTTCAGGTGAGAATTGGGGGGGGGGTGTAGGGGGAGCAGCACATAGAAGTTTTTTTCTTACCTTCATGCATAGAAGGTAAAAAAAAACTTCAGCCATACAACCACTTTATTCAACATATTGCTTCGATTTTGCTTTTAAATGTCCTTCTTTCTTCTGAGAAATCCTCACTTCCTGTTCGTCTGTCTGTAACTCCACACAGTAATGCAAGGCTTTCTCCCTGGTGTGGAGTGTCGTACTCGCCCCCTCCCTTGGACTAAAGGAGAGTCAGGACGCCCACTAACACACAGCTCCTTTCTCTATCTGCAATGTAGAGAGCGTCCTAACTCTCCCATAGTCCAAGGGAGGGGACGAGCATGACACTCCACACCAGGGAGAAAGCTTTGCATTACTTGTGGAGTTAGACAGAAGAACAGGAAGTGAGGATTTCTCAGAAGAAATAAGGACATTTAAAAGCACAATAGAAGGATGAGGTAAGTGAAGGAGGGCTGCACTAAGGTAAAGGAAGCTATTAAGGGAAAACAAATTGTACCTTTACATCCCCTTTAAAGTTTAACCTTGTCACTTAAAAAAGAAAAATGTCCAAATTGTCCCGGATAGCAGTTAGTAGCAATAATTAGCACTATTAATATGTTGTTCTCTGTCCCATCCATGGGTTGGCTGAACAGCACCCTCTAGCTTTTGTACAGATATTACACCCCAAAGTGTCAGCATTGACTCTAAACAGCTACAACAGCTAAACAGTTAAAAAAGGAAAATAGTTTAGCAACGGATGAACTTCTGTCGAACTTCTGTAAAGTTATGATAAAAGACACAGGATTTCCTCTTTTTCACACTTGTGACACTTAGAAAATGTAACTGATATTTTGGTGAGGGGGTAGCAACACAAAGCTTGTTTTATGCTAAACATAGGTATACTATTCAAAAATATCACAACTGCGAATCTTTTTTTTTTTTTTACTTCTGCATATCCAGATAAACTGTAATTTTAGACAAGCAGAAGAAAAGCATAGGATTGAAAAGTAGGCACACTCATGTACCAGCATGTAACCACCACTCCCCCGAGATCCTGAACTGAGGGGCATTCTGCTATGCAAATACTGACTTTTCTTTAGAGTCAATGGCTGGCCTGACCTTCCCACCTTTCATGTCTCGCTATTGGTTGCTGATCCTGTCTATCATATTCATAAGTAATATATGGATTAGGACTAGTTTACACTTGTTTCAAAACATGACTTCGGACCATTGGTGTGGGCAGCCTATTGTATTAGGGTGTGTACCCCAGAGTGCAAACACACATGTGTGTACATCAGCAGAGCAGTGAACTGCGTCAGTAGAGCAGAGATGGGTGCCAGTAGGGCAGTAAACAGTATCAGTGTTTTTTTTCTTTATTATTTCTATGTTTTTTTTACAATGTTTTTAGGCAGGGCTGTTTTAATGAGAGGGCCCATCTGGGCACTGCCCAGGGGCCCCAGCTGCATGGTGGGCTCCTGCACTTTCCCCAAAGCAGCTGGTTCTTGAGCCCACGCTGCCCTGAAATTTGGGGCCCCATGATGGCATTTAGAGTGATAGATACACAGGGGAGGCAGTCTGCCTCCTACGTACTTGATGTCTGTTTACCTGCCCTGTCATCATTGTAGGGGCCCCAGAGCATTACTTTGCCCAGGTGCCCATGATGCTATTAAGACAGCCCTGTTTTTAGGAGCCCCATTGGGGGGCTTTGGACACCGGATGTCTCACTTTTTAGACAGAGAAGGGGACTGAGGACAGAGTCACAGAGATTCCCCAGTCCCTTTCTCTGCAGCCTCAGCTGAACTGGACATTGAATGAATGGAAAGTGCTCCCTGTTCATTCACAAACTGATGCATAAAAATCATAGTTTACTAAATTTACTATGCCTCAGTTAGGAATGAACACAGGAGAGATTGGTACTCACATTCAGAAAAACTGGCCCCTTCTATGCCTCTCCATCTGGAAACATCCCCTGCAGCAGTCGGTGGGAGAGGAGATGGAAGCTGGCAGCACTGCAGGGGGAAGAATCAGGGGGTGCCAGGAAGCAGGGAGAATTGGCATTGTACCGGGTGATTAGGGTGTGCCCAGGCACATCTGGCACACACTGTGCACACACCTATGCTTCAGACACACTTTGTTAAAGCTCTCTGAATGCCAGTCAAAGCTCCTGTCACTAAATAAAATGGTTAGCTTACAGTCCTGTTTACACCTTGCTTTTGCTTGTTTCTTCGATGAGGCTTTGGTGGAGCTTCAATGAGGCTTCCATCAGGCTTTGGTTGAGCTTCCATAAAGCTTTGGTGAGGCCTCGTGGGGCTTCGATGAGGCTTCGGTGGGGCTTCGGTGGGGCTTCAAGCAAGCTTTTTCATAGACTTCTATGGAGGCTTTGAAGACGCTTTGAAGCACCACTGAAGCTACATGGGGTATCATTTTTGAAGAGAAGCTGAAACAAAGCAAAAGAAAGATGTAAACAGGACTGTAAGCTAACCATTTTATTTAGTGACAGGCAGGGCCGCCATCATGGGGGGGGGGGGGGTACAGGCAGTACACCTGTAAGGGGCCAGGTGGTCCCCAGGGGCCGGGTGGCATCCCCCTTTTTTTTACATTAAAAAAAAATATTTTTATTTTTATTTATTTTTCATCAGCAATCAAACCCCCCCGACCTCTACGGGGGCCCGGTGGACCCCAGGGCTCCGGATGGCATCCCCCCTTTTTTTTTCATCAGCACCCAAAGCCCCCCAGACCTCTAAGGGGCCCAGTGGTCCCCAGGGTCCCGAATGGCATCCCCCTTTTCTTTCTTTTTTTTTCATCAGCACCCAAAGCCCCCCCCCCCGACCTCTCCCTTTTTTGTTTGTCAGTTTTCAAAGCTCCCCCCCCCCCCCCCCGGACCTCTCCCTTTTTTTGTTTGTCAGTATCCAAAGCCCCCCCCCCCGACCTCAATTTCCGTGTCACCCCCCGCTTTTCAAGTTTGCGACACTCCCCCCCGCTTCTCTGCTCCAGGGGGCCCATGCCTGGAAGCTGTGTAAGGAGCCCCAAAATTCAGGGGACAAAGGCTGTCCGAAGCCTTGTTATGAAGCAAATGTAAACTAGCCGTTAATGTGTGTTGAAGCCAAAGCAAGTTTAAATCAGCCCTTAAGTCCTGTACACACGATCGGATATCTGATGGAATCTAATCCGATGGATTTTTTCATCGGATATCCGATGAAGCTGACTTTCATCAGTCTTGCCTACACCCCATCAGTCAAAAACCCGATCGTGTCCAAACGAGGTGATGTACAACACTACGACGAGCCGAAAAAAATTAAGGTCAATGCTTCCGAGCATGCGTCGACTTGATTCTAAGCATGCGTTGATTTTTGACTGATGGAGTGATGGAGTTCCATACAGATTTGTAGTAGGGTTGCACCAATGCCAATATCAGTGCGGATACTAAGAGTTTGCATGAGCATCGGTACTCCTGCACATGCTCAGATACCTGATTCAATACTTTCATGCCCAGTTCTTCCATCTACCAGTGGGATTCCCCCACTGAAATGTAAAAAAAAAAAAAGCTGGCAATTATCAGTTGTTGAGGAACAGGGCCGTCGCATCCTTAGCAACCAATGACACGTTTAGCTGTCGACAGCTAAAGTGTACACAAAGTCCCCTCAATTGAAGATGTCAAAAAAAAAAAAAACAGCCAGGCAATGTTTATCAACAACATTGCTCAGCTGCTGAAACAGATAGATAAAAAGAAACAATGTTTATTTGTATCTTTCTGTTTATTAAAGTGTTACTATAGGAAAAAAAATGTTGTCCTGAGGACGACTTCAGAGGCGACTTGCAAAACGACTTCTGTATAGAAGTCAATGCAGGTCGCCCCGAGTCGCCCCCGAAGTCGTACAGGAACCTCTTTCTAAGTCGGAGCGACTTGCCTCGCTCCTTTTAGAACGGTTCCAATACCTTTAATGGGACGTGACTCGTTAGGCAGCTGAGCCGCCAGACGAGTGTGAACCGGCTCTTATACTTACCTCCACTGTGCAGTTTGTTTTGCACAGAGTGGCCCCGATCCACTTCTGGGGTTCCTCGGCGGCTCTCTCTGGTCCCAACCGCAAGAACTCACCACAGTCATGTGAGAGAGCTTGCGTGGTGGTGAGTCTTTGCGGCCTGCTTCCGTTATACAGCGAGCGGCCATATCCGCTCACTGTATCACTCGGCCCACCCCTCGGCGCGCTGCTCTCAATCCATTCGCTCTAGCCAATCAGCGGCCAGGCTGAGCGGCGAAGAGGATCTCGGGACCGAGTGTGGGACTTTCGAGGGGTCAGGTAAGTAATTAGAGTCATTAGTTTACTGTAGATTGCATTAAGGTGAAAAAAAATATATTTCTTTACAACTCCTTTAAAGTCAGTTTAAAGCAATCTGTCAAGTAAAAAAAGAATAAAAAAATTATTTTCTTTTTTAAATTAAATTCTTCCTCTGTTTAACCCCTTATTAACCCTTATTGTACTCTAATCAGCATTATTAACTTGTTATTCTCCTTCTCCATTTAATTATTTTCCTGTTGATTTTTTTTGTGTTCACTTCTATTTTATAAACTTTTCAAAATTAAATCTTTTTTTTTTTTTTTGTTTGCTTTGTTCGCTAATATTATTACACCTTTAACATATAGTTACATGTTTTACATAAAAAATAAATAAATAAAAAGCGCAAAATAGAAAACATTTTTTATTTAATTTGTAAATAACTTTTCAATGTTTTGTACCGTTGCTGTGAGCTGAAGTGTAAACAAAAAAGTTGCGGTTGGTATCGGTAATTGGTATTAGCGAGTACCAAATAAAAAAGTATCAGTACTCGTTGTAAAATAAATATATCACTTGTGTATTTAACCAATTTTTTTTTCTGTATTAAAGAGGAACTGCAGTCCGCTCACATAATTTGTAATAAAAACATCTTTGCCTTTCTGAAGCTTCCCTCCAACCACTTTGTATATTATTTGATATATACTGAGATTCTGTACTTGTCAAATATGCTGCAGAAATCTCCCTTCACTGAGTCTGGCTGCAACCATTTTAACTGTGGGCAGCTGAAGCTGCTGCCTGTTCACTTCCTGGATTTACACAGACACACAGAGGCACACCTCCAGCTCTGCAGCTCTCGTTGGCCCATTTATGACTCATCCCTCCCTTCCTGGCAAACTCTCACAAGAGTGGGAGAGAGAGAGAGAGAAAGTGAGTGAGAGAGAGCTGTACATGATGTCATAAGCCTGGGCTTTTTACCAGACAAGAAACAGGAATTGGGCTGTATAAGGTATTTACTGGCAGAAAAAAACTATCCAAAGTTAAAATAACAACAAGAGCAGAAGATTTAATAGATGGAAAGATGAAAAAATTACTGAAGGTCCGCTTTGATTCTCTCTGTAACAAGGGTGTGACAGGGGTGTGTCCTTTGCTTACATACTTTTTGATAATAATTGTCCCTCTATTGTCTATCCCATCTTAACAAATCAGGAGGTATGTACCTAGAGAGCACTCTGACAACCACAATAAACAACGGCATGGTGCAAAAGGCAGGATGGGGCCAGCCAACCATTGACATTTATGTTATTAAAGGTAATATCCAGTCAAAACTGAAAGTAAAATGTTACTTTAGATAATTGAAGTACAGAGTTTACATTTTTTTGTGTAAGAAGACAACAACTCTTCTAAACCATGCAATTAACTAACACTGACTAAGGAAACACAGCAAAAAATGTGAGGATCTAGTTAGGACTGAACAAACTGACACTAAACAGGAGGGGGGAACAGAGGGAGATACCAAATCACATAAGTTGTAGTAGTCTTAAAACACCACTAGATGTCAGCATATATCAAACACAGGTAGAGGTGGGACAGAACACAGCCCATTAAAGTGGTTCTAAAGGCAGAAGTTATTTTTATTTATTTTTTACCTTCATACATTCTCTGCATGACGGTAAAAACCTTCTACATACACCTCCCCCAGCCCCCCTTATAATTACCTAATCCTGATCTTGATGCAGAGATGTGAATGAGAGCAGTGGCTCTCTACCACCTCATTGGCTCAGGCAGCTGTAAATCAGAGCCAATGAGTAAGGAGGGACTGGGGGGGGCATGGTCAAGCTGCTCTTTGTTTGTCAATGGACACACAGTGGGGCTCAGGAGCGAGCATGCACAAGTGCCCCCAGAGCAAGTAGCTGGTGGGGGACTTGAGAAGAGAAGGATCTGTGCTGCTCTGTGCCAAACTACTGCACAGAGCAGGTAAGTGTACCATGTTTGTTATTTTCATTTATTTTACTTTAAGCACAAATTTCTGATAATTTTTATGGAGGGGACTAAGAAAATATAACCATGCCAATGGTGCAGCAGAAAACATATAGCACAGTGAGGAAGGTTTGTGGTCCAGGATGATAGGACAGTCAAAATTAGAAGCAGCGCCCCACCCCCCACACAGTTGCAGAATTCCAGCTGCCTGCATACCAGAAGCAGTACGACCGCTTTATGGGGACTAATTTGCCTCTCAGCCCAGTCCGCCCCATAAGACTGGCGCTACACTAAAGCTGCGTACACACAATCGGTCAAAACCGATGAAAACGGACTGAAGGTAGGTTTCATCGGTCCTAACCGATCGTGTGTAGGCCCCATCGGTCAGTTATCCTTCGGTCCTAAAAAATAGAACTTGCTTTAAAATTGAACCGATAGACGCCTAACCGATAGGTCAAAACCGATCGTTAGTATGCAAAAGCATCGGTTAAAAGGCCGCGCATGCTCAGAATTAAGTCGACGCATGCTTGGAAGCATTGAACTTAGTTTTTTTCAACACGTCGTTGTCTTAAAACACGTAAACGTCACCTCGTTCTAACACGATTGTTTTTTTAACCGATTGTGTGTAGGCACATCAGACCATCAGCCAGCTTTATCGGTTAACCGATGACAATGGTCCTTCAGACCGTTCTCATCGGATGGACTGATCGTGTGTACGAGGCTTAACAGTGTAGCGCAAGCCGACGGGGACTCTTTCTGTGCTGCCCCCCTGCAAAGTGCTGCCCTAGGCCTGGGCCTTGTTGGCCTAGGCCAGGATACAGCGTTGCAGTTACCCTGTGAGGTGCTCTCTGAATTCTGACTGTGGTGGATTATACAGAAAACAAGTTCCATTCAAATTGAGCAAACCTGCTGATTGGCAGCACACAGATTTGTTTCATCGGTTGCCTGGAGTTGCTCTTTTGCCTAAATGTAAATACATGTACACATTCTGTTAATTTGTAATATGAAAGCTGTCTTCCTAAAGCTTTTTTTTTAGTAAACCTAGTCCCAGTACGAGGCACCAGTCTGGATGCTATTATGCTTAGATAAGAAGCCTCGGAATTCTGGTTTTGGCAATATCAGGACAAGGCATATTGGAAAGGGTATAATTATGATGCCTAAACATTTACTACCAGTGAATTGAAACTTCTGAGCGAAAACCTCGAGTTTAAGTGGCAAACATTTCTGAGCAAAGGATTGGCTGTTCTCCTTTGCCAACCATTTTTCCCAGAGCTGCGGTGGAAATTCTCAGAACACCGGTCGCAGTTCCTCTTGCTAGACTACACATTTTCTGTGATGTGAGTCTGCTTGACTCTCTGTAATTTGCCACCACACCAAAGCATGGCAGGATTACTTGTGTTTCACTTTTTTTTTCTGCCTGCAAGAAGGAGAGCCGAGACTGCCAAGCAATGTGCGCCACTCAATCTGCAAAACCATCTTTAATTATTATCTGTCATTTCATGCCCATTGGGGTGACTGCTGTGCCGATTGTACATTTCTTTAAACCCAGAAGCAAACATGTATTAGAATTGCCGCTTATCATTTCTTAGATGTTATGGCTGCATTTGTTTTCTTTTTTAGGATTTCTTTCTTCTATATTCAAAAGAACAAACTCTCCATCAGAATGTATCAGTTACAGAGATGTGACAAACCATTTACCATTAACAGGGGTGATTACAATGATCAGATTTTATTTATGTATATAAAACCTTTATCCCAAAAGGGGGGGGGCTGTGTAACTGAGTGGTAGCTGGAGTTTGGCTTCAATTATTTACTGTATTTAAATCAGCTAGTACATCTAACATTGCCCTCCCCCAGGAGATGATAAGATAGTACAGATGTGATACAAGACATGATCAGAGGTTGCAGACATGAAACATAGGGATGGAGACTGCAGACATGCTACAGGAGATGGTCAGAGACTGCAAAAATTCTACAATACATAGTTGGAGACTGCAAACATTCCACAGCACATGGTCTGAGACTACAGGCATGATACAAGAGATGATCTGAGACTTCAGACATGCTTTAGGCACACCTATGCAAATTGGATCTATCCAATTCTCATGGTAGGAGATTGTGACCGGCTCTCTATGATTCACATATCTCTGCTGCGGCTCCGGTGTGAATTTGCACAGGGGCCCTGTGTGTCTTTTGGTCTGTTTTAGGTCCAAATTCAGCCCAAAAAAATCAGGCTGAAATTGGACCTGAAACAGTGAACGGGGACGCATCGGACCCCTGCTGTGAGCCGCATGCAGCAATAGTGTGAACCCAGCCATATGCCTTTTACACACGAGCGGAATTTCCGCCGTAAAAAATCAGACGGAAGCTTTTCATTGGATATTCCGTCCGTGTGCCCCATCAGACTTTTTCCATCGGAAATTCAGACGGAATTCCGCTCGTCTGGATGTAATTCCGATGGACTAAAATCCACACTCGCTCAGAATCAAGTCGACGCATGGTCGGAAGCATTGAACTTAATTTTTCTCGGCTCGTCGTAGTGTTGTACGTCACCGCGTTCTTGACGGTCGGAATTTGGAGTTTATTCTGCTGGGTTTTTTTTTCAATTACTTTTCTAAGCATGGGAAAGCTGTGCTACTTTACAGGCATACTATACACACCCCCCCAGGTATGAAATTTAAAGGAATATTTCACTTTTATTGTTTCACTTTAAACATTATTAAAATCACTGCTCCCAAAAAAACTGCCTTTTTTAAAACTTTTTTTTTTGCATTGATACATGTCCTCTGGGGCAGGACCCAGGTCCCCAACCACTTTTTAGGACAATAACTTGCATATTAACCTTTAAAATTAGCACTTTCGATTTCTTCCATTGACTTTTAAAGTGTGTTCCGCGGCTTTTCGAATTTGCCGCGAATACACCAAATTGTTCACTGTTCAGCGAACAGGCGAACAGCCAATGTTTGAGTCAAACTCATGTTCAACTCGAACATAAAGCTCATCCCTAGCTATTAGTATTATTTATATTAGAACAGCACCCTTAAAAGTTACTAGGTTGGGTTATTTTCTGCCTAAGGCAGCCATTCCCACTTCCTGTTTGCTGGATTGTGGGTAGGTTACCATGATAAGGGGCATGCCTACCAGATGTAGTCTTTAAATGTCTCTGGTAATTTTGCTGTACTATGTGCCATAAACACTACAGATGCCACCCCATTTTTGCCAGCTTATGCAGTTATTTTTCCAGTCCCTCCTGCTTTGGTTGCTAGGACTCTGGCACATTAACCAATGGTGCTGTGCCACTACCAGCATCCTAGCAACCAATGATTCTTTGCGACAATAGGAAGCTGGTGGCTGGCTTGCACAGAGTCACTGGTTAATAGGACACAGGTGGCTGAGGGTCATTGGTTTTTATGGTGCAGGTGGTACCAGCATCTTAGCAACCAGCTTAGTAACAGTAAGTAAATACAGGGAAAATGACTGAGCTACAGGGGAGAACAGAGTGCCCTGCATGGGCCCTCTGGGCCTGGCCTTAGTGTAAGGTGACCAGATTTTAAAAATGAAATCCGGGGACATCTTTTTTTTTTACTAGTAATGACGGCAATAAGCGGCTCTCTGCCTGCTGGGAGTGGAGGAAGATCACTCTGCCAGGGAAGACAAGGAGACAAACAGGCAGGTGGCTTGCCAGGACTTGAGCCAAGGCAGAAGAACATGCAAGCTGAGCTGAATGGGCATGCGCCGAAACTGAAGAAATAGTCCCTCCACTCCGACCAGCACATGATCATCAGAAAGGGGCACAGATAATGAAAAACAATTCTGTTTTTTTTTTTCTGCACTGTCTTTGAAATTGCCCTAACCCCTGTTCAAATGCAATCTGGGGACAAAACTGGGGACAGACTTGGTCCGGGGACAGTGTCCTCAATCCGGGGACTGTCCCCGGAAACCGGGGATGTCTGGTCACCCTACCTTAGTGCTTCATCTATCTGAGTCCTGTCTGAGGCCACATTACCAATAAGCCCCTGGTTAATTGTGCCACATTTGATATTTCTCTCAGCAAGGTCCATTTTTAGAAAGGTCAGAGGAAAAAAACAAGAGAAAGGGTATTGTCAGCACAACGAACAATTAAGACTGTATGGAAAAAACAAACCATTTAACTACTAGAAGCTAGTCTAAAGATTAGTTTTCCTTCACTGGCTTTGGCAAGCACCTACTGTTTGCAGGGGCCCAGGCAGTCACATAGTAAGTGCCAAAGGGCCACATGCTGCCCCCCATCTCACAGGTTGAGCACTGGTGCCATCTAATATAGAAACATGCAATCCAGTTTAGGATTTCATTTATATTTACCTGAAAGTAAAAAAAAAAAAAAGAGAGCTTTGATTGGACTGAGCCGGGTAATGCTTGTAGGTAAACAGAGAGAAATGGATGATCCAACAATTACATGGAGACCACCAGCATGGAGTCTGGGAAACAGCTGGACAGATTGCAAGAATGAAACGTCTTAAAACACTGAGAATTCCACTTAATCATGTCTGCTAATTGTATTTCCATGATAATTATATATCTGAGTGCTCGTACGATTTCCTGAGCTGAATTACTAGCTGTACTTTTTAAACCAATGATCCTGTCTGACTTTGGCCTTCAGGAGATTTGGGCAAAGAACCGAGCCGAGCGTGTGTGGGGAGCTGAGGGGGGTCTGAAATGATGGAAAAAAATGTAAATTGTTTGTGTTATAACCTACCATGTAAAGTTGTTTAGTATTCAAAAATATATATATATATATTAAATACCAATGATACAAATACCAATAATAAACTACTACTACCACTACTACACAATTTTGGTCTCATCTGACCAGAGCACCTTCTTCCACATGTTTGCTGTGTCCCCTACATGGCTTCTCGCAAACTGCAAACGGGACTTCTTATGGCTTTCTTTCAACAATGGCTTTCTTCTTGCCACTCTTCCATAAAGACCAGATTTGTGGAGTGCACGACTATTGCCTAGTACACACGACCGAATTCCCAACGGAAAAAGCTCCGTCGGAAATCCCAAGGGGAAAACTGAGAACCTGCTTTCCCCCCGTACAGACGATCGGATTTCCATCAAGGAAACTCAGATGAGAGCTTTTCCTCAGGAATCCCGACCGTGTTTATGGTCCATCTTAGTTTTTTCCCCACAGGAAAACTGCAACAAATGGCCGGTTTCTGCTACACAAGGCCAGGTTTTCTGACGGAAAAAAGTAATCCCGGCGGGAAAAAGAGAGCTGGTTTTCTTTTTTTTTTGTCCAGCGGGTTTGGCAGTTTTCCCGGTGGAAAAACTGTGAGGGAGCATAAACATGGCCGGGATTCCCGGTCAAAAGCTCTCCTCACAGTTTTTTCATTGGAAAACCCGGACGTGTTTACGGGGCATAATAGTTGTCCTGTGGACAGATTCTCCCACCTGGAGTTCCTCCAGAGTTACCATGGGCCTCTTGGCTGCTTCTCTGATTAATGCTCTCCTTGCCCGGCCTGTCAGTTTAGGTGGACGGCCATGTCTTGGTAGGTTTTCAGTTGTGCCATACTCTTTCCATTTTCAGATACTGGATTAAACAGTGCTCCGTGAGATGTTCAAAGCTTGGGATATTTTTTTTTTATAACCTAACCCTGTTTTACACTTCTCCACAACTTTATCCCTGACCTGTCTGGTTTGTTCCTTGGCCTTCATGATGCTGTTCGTTCACAAATGTTTTCTAACAAACCTCTGAGGGCTTCACAGAACAGCTGTATTTATCCTGAGATAAAATTACACACAGGTGGACACTATTACCTAATTAGGTGACTTCTGAAGGCAATTGGTTCCACTAGATTTTAGTTGGGGGTATCAGAGTAAAGGCGACTGAATATAAATGCACGCCACACTTTTCACAAATTTATTTGTAAAAGAAAAATTGAAAACCATTTATCATTTTCCTTCCACTTTTACAATTATGTGCCACTTTGTGTTGTTCTATCATATGCATTTACGTTTTTGGTTGTAACATGACAACATGTGGAAAATGTCAAGGGGTATGAATACTTTTTCAAGGCACTGTAATTGCAGAAAATTGAATCCACTCCTGTGTGACATTTAGTGATGTAAGTTGGTCATTTTGATGAGAAAATGCTTGAGGGAAAAAAAAGCTTTTAATCATCATATCCTGATTAAAGACTAGCTAATAATAGATTCAGAACAGCTGATCAAGACTCATAAATACTGTACATAAGGTTTCTTTTCAATTATCAAGCAGGGAATGCGTGGAATTTATAAATCACAAAGCACATCCCATATTCCTCCCTTCATCCTCTTTACCACTTAGGGGCTAACTAAGTTCACTCAGCCCTCCCCTAATTTTTCCATAGTCATGCCTCTAATGAAGAATCTTGTACACATTGATCACCAAAATAAGAGAGATGAAGAGGACCTGTCTTCCACACAATGTTTTATTTATTTTTTAATCTGCACAAAGGTTCTTACATTGAATGAAAAGTGTCTCCTGTGCTGGTGGCTTCTCTCTTTATAGAAATCTTCTGTTCTCTGCCCCCCCTTACCCTTGCAGCGTTAATCCTCTAGCTTTGCGGGGGCTAAAAAAAGCAGCTGGACCCGTCATAGGTACTCATCAATTGTGGAGAATATGCCCGCACTTTCTGCACCCTTCTTCCATCCTTCATAAAAGCTGTAATACAATTTCCATCAATGAAAATAATTCTATGAATGGAGAAGGTGGGATTTTCATTCATCTACCAGTCTTTCATTCATAGGACACTTTTCATTAATGGAAAAACTATGGTACAGCTTTTATGAATGGAGCAGGGGGATGGAAACAGCGGGCATAGTCTATATCCTTGATGAGTGCCCATAGCCGCTTTTAGAAATAATGGGGCCCAATACTACCTATAATTATATTTTCACAAAAAATCTACAATGCACTAGGCTGCGAAACGCGTCGGTAGACCCCACTGCTGCCGCTTTTTATATGATCAGCGCTTATTTCCATTATATAATCATCTACCATCCATCCATTTTGGTTAACATAACTTGGAGTTTTGGAGGTCGTATGAGAGCTGCAGCAATTGATTGGTCCTACAGGATTTACATCATGTCTGATTGACCCTTTCGAATGTTCCTCAGGGTTCAATCTTTCCAGTAAGCCTCTCTCCAGATGGTGATGGCTTCTCCTTTTCTTTGTTCACACGTTTGGAATAAGGGAGCACTATCACCTTCCAATTTATTGGACTAGCACCCCTTTTTTACAGAGACTGCCTTTTTTTCACATAATTATTGGACATATGTATTCACAGATATATGTATACACAGTTTAACTCAGTGTATTCATCATTGGTTACACTTTAGAGCTACATTTATGTGTTTTGTTTGTTCTTTTTCCACTTGTCTATTGGTTTTGTAGCTGCTCACCATTTACAGATAGCGCAGAATTATTTTGCTTTTTGTTTCCATCCATTCCAGACTCGACTACGCAAATTCCCTCAACCTAGGACTACCAAAATACCAGATGTCTCATCTACAAGTCGTCCAGAACACTGCAGCCAGACTGGTAACAGGTAAAAAAACGTGGGAACCAATCTCCCCGGTCTTGATGTCCCTCCACTGGCTAGCCGTAAAGGATCGGGTGACATTCAAGACCCTCTGCCTGGGGGAACTGTGGTGGCTCAACGTGATTGGCACTGCGCTGCCAAGCCGTTCACCTCTGCAGCCAAGGGTTCGGATCCAGGTTTCGGCTACATGTGAATTGAGTTTGGTGGTCTCAGCCCGGCTCCCGGTGGGTGTGCTATGCAAGGTACGCCTGTGCTTAGTACGCCCACCCCCCCCCCACACACACAAAAATCACCACACTTGCACGCACACGAAATTGGTTTAAAATCACACGCACTTTGGCCATGCGGTCTCCTAAAATAAAGAGAGGCGAAGGACCTACGGGGCTGGGTGGGCTAGGCTCCCTCATAGGGGGAGTCCCTCTGCCCCATTGGGGTCCTGTTGGGCCCCAGTTGGGCTCCCAAGAGGAGCAGGTAGGGTGGGGTGAGTGGGAGGCCCCCTCTTACACCCGCCATTGCCACCAGGGGCATGGAGAAGGATGGCGATTGCCTCTGGGGGGAGGGTCTGCCTACTCCCAACTCCTGCAATCCGGCTCCTCTCTCTCGAGTTCACGCACAAAAAATACACTAAAAAAAAAAAAACCCTCTGCCTCAGGCCCCATACACACGACCGGTTTCCTCGACAGAATCCATCGAGAAATTTGGCGGGAGAGCTTTTTTGCCAGGGAAACTGGTCGTGTGTACGTTTTTCATCGAGGAAACTGTCGAGGAACTCGACGAGCAAAAAAGAGAGCAAGTTCTCCTTTTCCTCGACGGGAGTCCAAATTGTCTTGTCGTGTTCCTCGTCGGGCTGCTTTTCGACGAGAAACTCGAGCGTGTGTATGCTAAGAAACCCGCAAACCTTCTGTAAAAGTAGCGTTTGTAATGGAAATAGCACATTTGTCACGCTGTAACAGACTGAAAGACTTACCAAACTTTTCAGTAACATGAGATTAGCAAAAGCAGCCCCAAGGGTTGTGCCAATAATGGAATCGACCTTCCCCTGCTGTTGTATGTGTTGAAGTCACCGCTTTTGAGAACGAGGAGATTTGGTCTTGACAGTGTGTACGCAAAGCAGGCTTGTCGACAAGCCTAACAAGGAACTCGACAAGGAAAACGATGTGTTTCGCCCGACGAGTTCCTCGGTCGTGTGTACGTGGCCTCACCCACAAATGTACGCAAGAAAACGCACCGTAATACTTATGCGAGAAAATAAAACACTACACCCCAAATCGGCCCCTACGATAAACTAATCAGAACCTCCTCCACATCCCCAAGTCCCGCTACAAATCGAAGGGAGAACGAAGATTCGCAGTCCAAGGACCGCAGCTATGGAACACTCTACCGACAGACATTCGGATGGAAGTGAACCATCGGGCCTTCAGAAAAACACACATCTATTCTGAAGAGTGGCTGGACGACGACATTGGATACAGTGCCATGAGGCAATTTAGTTCGCATTTATAGCACTATACAAGTTACTCACTTACTTACTCTATATTGGAGGCACTCTATATTGGAGGCACTCTATATCGGAGGCACTCTATAACGGAGGCACTCTATATCGGAGGCACTCTATATCGGAGACACTTTATATTGGAGGCACTCTATATTGGAGAAACTTTATATTAGAGGCACTCTATATTGGAGGCACTCTATATTGGAGGCACTTTATATTGGAGGCACTCTATATTGGAGGCACTCTATATCGGAGGCACTCTATATCGGAGGCACTCTATATCGGAGACACTTTATATTGGAGGCACTCTATATTGGAGAAACTTTATATTAGAGGCACTCTATATTGGAGGCACTCTATATTGGAGGCACTTTATATTGGAGGCACTCTATATTGAAGGCACTCTATATTGAAGGCACTCTATATTGGAGGCACTTTATATTGGAAGCACTCTATGTTGGAGGCACTTTATATTGGAGGCACTTTATATTGGAGGCACTCTATATTGGAGGCACTTTATATATGGTGGTCTATTAAGCACTGTTTCAATATATATATGTGACTAAAACAAGGCAGGAAAAACTGTCTAAAAATCCAAAATGACATCAAGAAGATGAGGTGATCTCTGTATATTTTGCTATGTTCCCTGCTGTGATGTAGAGATAACCCTGAAGCTTAATATAATGCCTGTATTGTAAGGTTTTTAATTGTTAGGTGATGATACGGTTTACTGCACTGTCAGTCTGCTTGCAAAGGATTGCAATCTCCTCTTTTGAAATGTCCTTAAAAGAAACAATCTGAAGAATAAAGCCTCATACACATTAATGCCGCGTACACACGATCACTTTTTGTGATGAAAAAAAATGAAATTTTTAAAAATGTCATTTAAAATGATCGTGTGTGGGCTTTAAATCATTTTTTGTCTTGTGAAAAACGACAAAAAAAAAAAAAATTGCAACATGCTTCAATTTTTTATGTCATTTTTTAAAATGTAATTTTTTGTGTCATAAAAAATTATCGTGTGTGGGCAAAAACAACGTTTTCAACCCGCACATGCCCAGAAGCAAGTTAGGAGACGGGAGGTAAAACTACCATTCATAATGGAGTAAGCACATTCATCACTCTGTAACAGACAAAAAAGCAGGAATCGTCTTTTACTAACAAGTAACCAGCTAAAAGCAGCCTCAAGGCGAATAGAACTTCCCCTTTAGAGTGCCGTCGCTTTGTTCATCATTTTTCAAAAACGATGGTGTGTGACCAACATAATTTTTAATGATGAAGTTGGAAATATTTTGTTTTTTTTCATGATTAAAAATGAAATATTTTTTCAAGACAAAAAGTGATCTTGTGTACGGGGCATTTTTTCATTTAAACCAGAATGGCTGAACGAAAAAAAAAACTGACAGCTCTGGAGGAGCCGCTGTACTAGCTATCCGATGTTAGTACAGCAAACTCCCCTGCTGTGCTATTGTTTTCTGACAGGGGGACGGCCCCCATGCCAGAACACACTGGTCAGCGCTCTTAGTCATTGGTTGAGAGCACTTATTGGGAGCCGATTTTCAGAGCTTCTTCGGTCATGCCCCATTGATGGAAGTTGGCTTCTGTCTGATCGGCTGCAGTACACATGGGCTGAATGTCGGCCGGTTTGTATTGAACCGGCTGATGCCGCCTGACATTCGGCTCATGTGTACCATTCTTTAGGATAACAAAGACAACAGGTGATTTAGGCCTTCTTAGTCAGGGTTCCATGGAACACTAGGCTTCCTACAGAGGTTGCCAGGGGTCCCTTGAGCAATGAACAATGACAAATTTACCTCCCAACTACAATGACCATCAATATTTTGCTGACCATAGATGGAGTGGAAGCCGTTGTGTTTTCCCTGCAGGGAGCCCTCACTGCCAGGAAAACGCAGTGATAATTGCTAGCGACTATAACAACCACTAGCAATAATCACATTTAAAATCCGGCAAGCTGGTTGTACCCAAGTTGATTGATCAATTAACTTTGGTAAATTCAGCCTGCCCAAACATGGTTAGACTCTAGGCCGGTTTCTGCTTAACTGACCAAGATTCAAACAATCTATTACCAGCTTAAAGAAGCAATTTCCTGTTGATATGCAATGTAAGGGGTATTTTCTACACAGATCACAAGAGCAAGGGCTTTTTTTTAACTGTCCACCAATGTAAAGGGGCATTTCTCTACTGACCACCAATGTCATGGGGAACCTCTTCACTGACCACATATTTATGGAGACCAGGGGCGGACTGACAACTCATGGGGCCCCGGGCAATAGAAGATTATGGGGCCCCCAGGCTTACAGATGGCCACCAAGCCAGGTGGCAGTACAGAGGCAGGGCAGCTAAAATCTCGGGATTTTTACATCAAAAGCATGTAGGTTTTGGACATATCAGGGACAGATGTAAAAAAAAAACACAGATTTTGACATACTGTCCCTGGTTTTAATGAGCCTGGCAACCCTGATGGGGCCCCCTAGTGGCATGGGGCCCTCGGGCAGTGCCCGGGTTCCTCAATGGTCAGTCCGCCCCTGATGGAGACCCTTTTACACTTATAACCAATTTAAAAGGGCAATTTCTCCACTGACCACCAATGTAAAGGTGAATTTCCCCACTGAATACAAATTTATGGTGACACTTCTCCATCGAACACCATTGTAAAGGAACATTTATCCACTGACCACCAATGAAAAAAGGGCATTTTTCCACTGACCACCAATGTAAAGAGGAATTTATCCACTGACTACAAATTTATGGCGACACTTCTCCATCAAACACCATTGAAAAGGGACATTTATCTACTGACCACCAATGTAGAAAGGGCATTTCTCCACTGACCACCAATGTAAAGTGGAATTTTTACACCGACCACACATTTTTGGGGACACTTCTACGCTTACCACCAATGTAATGAGAAATTTCTCTATTGGCCCTCAATGCTAAGCAACATTTCTCCACTGACCATCAATGTAATGGGGAATTTCCCCACCCATGTCTATGCTAACCTCAAGTTTTTGGAGACACTTATACACTGACCGCTGATGTAGGGGATAGTTTCATAATCTGTATTTCTTCCTTAGCCCTTATTATTCATGATTATTATTAAACAACAAAGAATTATTGTAGTTGTAAGATTGGGTAGATCAGACACCAGCGGTAGGTGTGTTTTTAGTGAGTACGCCAGTCCAGAACTGAATTTTTAAGGGCCTGGTAGCCCACTTTTATTTAAAAGCACAAATACATCAGTAGCTCTCACAGGGGGTTCCACCATTACTGTATCTTGCATACTCAACACTTTAGCCTCCTGGCTTTCATTCTTGACATACGGCTGCTTGAGGCCTTTAGCCTAGGCCTAAGTTTTGTTCCTCAGAACAAACAGAGTTTCCTAGAGATAAGCTCACTCCTCGCTTACTCCTGATCAGTGCCTTGCTGCTCAATCACCAATGACATAGGCAGACATGCATACTCTAGCTGCACCCATGCAGCGTCTCTGACTCCTCCCAGAGTGATGGGAGTCCACCTGACTCCCAGCACAGACTTCCTGTCTGTGGGGTGGGGCTCTGAGCCATATGGCCCATACACACGATCCGAATATCGGACGAAAACGATCGTCCGATGATGGATCGTACGATTTTCGGATCGTGTGTACACTACTTTCGACAGCCGATCACGACCTTTCATCCGATTAAATTCGATCGGACAAGCGCGAAAATTTTTCTCGTCCGATGTCCGATCGTCCGATTTTCGTTTAGTCAGTACAGCCATCGTCCGACAATACAATACAAATACATTACAACACGTGACATCACTTCCGATCGTTTTTTTCTATCGTACGAGAATTTTCGTGAGTTTAAAAACCTATTTTATTTTACTCGCGATTATTAAGCGAAAAAAGTCGTACGATCCGTCGGCCGATATTCGGATCGTGTGTACGGGCCATAAGTCAGGTCAGAAGTAAATAGCTGAACACACAGCTGTGCAATTAGCTCGTCTTTCTCTCCAAAATATGGCGTAAACCAGCCATCTTTCAGGTAGGACAGAGTCCCACCACCACATAGTATATTATCTCTGGATCTTGAAAATTCTAGGTATGCCAATTTTCTTATTCTTTTATTAAAAACTCTTAGCAACCTACTGATCATGCTATTTTATAGCAAAAAAATATATACAGTATATACTCGAGTATATAATAATTTTTAGCAGGAGGGTTCCTTCAAAATTATTTCAAGGGTTCCTCCAGGGTAAAAAAGGTTGAGAAGGTTGAAGTATGTCTTTGAGGCGCTAATCCTATCCAGACAACATTGTAGTTGTGCTAAAGCCAGGAAGTTTACTCAGTTTGCATTTTATCTCAATTCTGTATAATTTACTGCGGCTAGATTCAGAAAGTTATACTCAGTGCTTCTAGGCAGCAGCCTCTTGACATTTAATTTTGTGCACCTTTCTGAGGGTGGTCCTCCAAACCCTGGAATACATTGACCTTTATTTTTCAAGGCTTGGATTTTAGGTCATTTATGAAAATATAAAGTTTTGGCAACCATAGGGACTTAGGTTTAGTAGCCAACTGTACAAGATACAGTACATGGCAGGATAAGAATTATGCCGCGTGCATACGACCGTTTTTCATGACGAGAAAAATGCAATTTTTTAAATTGGTCGTTAAAAACGGTTGTGTGTAGGCTCCAGAGCATTTTTCTCGACAAGAAAAATGGGCATTAAATATTGAGAACATGCTCTATTTTTTCATGTCGTTGTTTTTCTCGTCGTGAAAAACGATTGTGTGTATGCTTTAACCACTTAAGCCCCGTCCATTATGCAGGTAAAGGACCTGGCGCCTTTTTGCGATTCGGCGTTGTGGCTCCCGAACAAAATTGGCGTCCTTTTTTTCTCACAAATAGAGCTTTCTTTTGGTGGTATTTGATCACCTCGGCGGTTTTTATTTTTTGCGCTATAAACAAAAAAAGAGCGTCAATTTAAAAAAAAAAACAATATTTTATACTTTGTGCTATAATAAATATCCCCAAAAAACATATAAAAAAACAAATTTCTTTCTCAGTTTAGGCCGATATGTATTCTTTTGCATATAAAAGCATATATTGGTTGGTTTGCGCAAAAGTTATAGGCCCAGATTCACAGAGCGATTACGCATGCGCAACAGGAGATGCGCGTGCGTAAGTCTAAATGTGCACGTGCGTTTCGATGCACGGCATCCCCAAAATGAGATACGCAAGAAATCTACTTCTTTTGGTCCAGCGTAATTTCGTTAGACAGGCACATCCGTCCGCGCAAAACTGCGCTAGACAGACCATTGATTTGCTAGTCAAATATGCTAATGAGGGACTTACGGGGATCCACAAAAGAACGTTGGGGCAGCGCAGGCTACGCAGTGTGCGCAACAGCAAAATGTCCTGTCTAAAATTAGACCATATAAAAGCTGGTCTAAAAAGAGAAAAAAAGTCTACTTGTTAGATAAAGCAACACTGTTAGTGAGGAGCTCAGCAGTCACACGTGTTGCACAACAATCTGTATGCCAACATGCCAGGGGCATCGTCGCCCATAGCTATACTACTGACTTTAGATGAACAAAGAAGGATGAGGGCACTGAGGAGGGCACTGAGGAGGGCACTAAGGAGGGCACGGGAGATGTTTTTATTTTTATTTTATTTTTATTTTTATTTGCTTATATAAACTTTACAATTTAATCTAATCTAATACAATATTCTTATCTGATACAAGCCCCTCACTCTTCACTCTTCACGGGAGAGGATATATCACACACGCATAGACATCTTTGGCATGAGTGATTCTGAGGTGTCTCGCATCTTCAGATTCACCCCTCATGCCATCATGGAATTAACCACAACCTTGCAGGAGGACATCAGCAGCCCAACACATGGCACTACCCATGACACCAATGACAGCTACATATACAATCATATCCCCATCCCCACAGATTTCGAACAGAACATGTATGGGGACAGCTGGCTGGTTGGTGAGTGACATGGGTGGCAGGCATGACTGCCCCCCCCCCCATGATGCACACATCACAAGGGGCACATGCACTACTAACATCCTCCTGTCTTTTCCCTTCAAGGTGACTCTGCATATGCACTGGGACCCCATCTCATGACCCCATCTCATGCCAGCTCACATATGCATCTTTGCACGTTAAACACACACATTAATCATGGCACAATGAGAATGCATGCATGCACACCACTGTGGTCCCTAGCACACACACCCCACATCCTCATCACATTGGATTGGCACCAGTCCACCATGCAGGACTTGTGAGCTACAACGCCACGCCAAGGCTCCAATTATGTCACTGTACATTCATACACCATTCACACAGACCTGGGGATCACTTCTCCACCACAAATGAGGGTGACACCCCTTTTCCCGCAGGAATATCACCCCCACATTCCAAAATCATACACAAACAGAACCAAAAAAATAAAATAAATGACGAGCAAAAATAAAAAATGCCCAGCAAAAATATAATTTAAACAAAATAACAACAAGGAAAACACATAAAAGACAAAAATCACTCTGCAAAACAGTCCCCAAATATCTCAAAGACACGTCACAAACAAATAAACAAACGCTAATAAACAAAAGCACCTTGCTGTATAGGAAGAGATACAAAGGGATGTACTTTTGCAAAGGAAGTGCATTTGTGTGTGTCTATTTATGCTGTTTGCGTAGTTCACTAAGTTGCCCTAGTCCACTTCCAATTTCACTGATTGCGCCGTTCCCAAGTTGTGAGCATGCGCACAGCGGAGCTGACCATGGTCTGCTTCAAGCGCGCATGCGTGAGCCGGCCGGCCCTTCATTTGCATGGGGTCACGGCTCATTTCAATGTAACACGCCCACGTCCTTCCCAATTTGTATTACTCCGCCTTATGCCTCTGAAATAACGTTACGCATGCGCAATTTTCTGCGCAAAAGCTACGAGAATAGGGTGATTTCGCGGCTACATTGCGCAAGTCTAACGTAAAGGCGGTGCGCTACGCCGGTCCAATAATGCGCAGATGTACCTGAATCTGGCCCATAGCGTCTACAAAATAGAGGATAGTTTTATGGCATTTTATTATTATTATTTTTTTATTAGTAATGGCGGCGATCATCGATTTTTATAGTGACTGCGACATTATGGCGGACACATCGGACACTTTTGATGCTATTTTGGGACCATTGTCATTTATACAGCGATCAGTGCTATAAAAATGCACTGATTACTGTGTAAATGACACTGGCAGTGAAGGAGTTAAACATTAGGGGGCGAGGAAGGGGTTAATTGTGTCCTAGGGAGTGATTCTAACTGTGGGGGGGGTGGGATACCTGTGACATGACACTGACCGCTGCTTCCGATGACAGGGTACACCCCTTGCCACGCCCCCTTACAAAAAAATAAGATTGGTTAGGCCCACAAGTGCTGTTTTTACCACTGCTATTCATTTATATTGGATTTTGAAATTTACAAATGCAGCAATTTAGAAATCGGATGAAAGGTTTAGCGCTGGAAAACACTTTTTGGATGGATAAAAAAGTGCATTTTATATACATCTGTATAGATCAGACCAAAATGAGGGACAAATGAGGAGGAATGAGGGACAGAGGGACATTGCTCCAAAACAGGGACAGTCCCTCGAAATCAGGGAGAGTTGGGAGCTATATCTGCAGACTAAGACTGGGATGCCATTAAAGTTCATGTGAGTGTAAAGGCAGGCGTCCCAATACTTTTGGTAAGATAGTGTATTTATTGGGATGAGCTCCGCGTTCAAATCGAACTTATGTTCGACTCAAACATCGTCTGTTCGACCGTTTGTCAAAATTCGAACATTATGGGACGTTCGCGCCAAATTCGAGTGTCACGGCCCATAATTAACTGATGCATTGCGCGCTGATGATTGGCCAAGCATGCACTATGACCCGCATGCTTGGCCTATCACAGCGCGCAAAAAACAGAGAGACATAATTGGCCAAAGCCAGGGTGGCTTTCTAACTGTGCAGGTAGATAGAGCAGGCAGGCTAGTCAGTTAATGTTACAGTGTGTAGAGAATATATATACATCCCTAGGAGTTGTACATATATTTATACACTGTATAGCTTAGATAGATCAGTTCTTCCTAATTTACTGGCAGGCAGGTGATTGTGCTATTTAAAGACGTTATCACAGATATAGCCACCCAGCAGGTACAATATTTAAAGGAATTTTTCATTTTTTTTTTTTTTTATTTAAACATCATTAAAATCACTGCTCCTGGAAAGCAGTGATTTTAATGATGCTTAAATAAAAAATTTTTTTTAAAAAAATGAAAAATTCCTTTAAATATTGTACCTGCTGGGTGTCTATAGTATGCCTGTGATAACGTCTTTGAGAACCCGGGTCTTGCCCAAGGGAACATGTATCAATGGAAAAAAAACTTTTAAAAATGGTCGTTTTTTTCAGGAGTCCTGCTTCAGAAAAAAATACAGTTTTTTAAACTTTTTTTCCATTGATACATGTTCCCTGGGGCAAGACCCGGGTTCTTAAAGACGTTTTACAACAATAACTTGTATATTAGGCTTTAAAATGAGCACTTTTGAATTCGAACGTTCGAGTCCCATAGACGTCAATGGGGTTCTAAATGTTCGCGCGAGCGGTCAGTCAGTTCGAAGGTTCTGCTGCGCACCGAACGCGGGGGTGTTCGGCTCATCCCTAGTATTTAAACAAAGGTTCTAGTTCATGTTTAACTTCATATTCCTAAGCAATTAATACTAATTTGTGTAGCTGATCTAAGCTGCATGTCTGTATAATTCCTTTTACATTATAATTCTATCATTCTGGAAGTTCAGAACTCACAGAGATCAATGCTCGGCCGGAAGGCGGTGTGCGTTGAATGAGATTCCAAAGCATTCATGTTGGACTCGGACGCACCATGTACCGCTGTGCGCACCAGCAGAAAACATTCATTCAGCACTGGAGACGATGAATGGGCTAAACTTGGCCCGAAAAGATCAACAAAATGAGAATAACATTCATCTGTAAAATCCCACAGACGCATCTGATATCAATGATAAAAAAAACATAGAAAACTTCCACTGCACTGTCAGCGAGGCCTAACACAAATAATTCCTATCTTTCGCTTTTCCGCTCTTTGATATTTCAAGTGTTTTCACAGGACGGCGCAAAACGTACTATGATTTCCTTCTTTCTGGAATGTGTTGCTGAAACAGCTGTGATAATGTCACCATGTGTTGTTGAAGTGACTGTGCGGTGTCTGGTCTGGCAAGCAGCATCTCCGCACTATACATTCCCCAGTCCTGTACTACAGTGATAAAGAAGAAATATCCGTCCCCACCAAACATCTCTAAAATGCTGAAACCTTAGAGCTGATTGACATCTGTGCATTGCGTTCATGCATGCGTTAACTGCAACGTACAACAACACATATTACATGCATTTTGAATAGCACCCCAATGAACTAAGGGAATGCACCAGTGGCGGTGCGTCCATAAGGGGCGCATGGGCGCTGCCCCCTCTCTCCTGGCACCGCTATATCACCATAGATAGATTCATGCATTGCATAAATCTATCTATGGTCACCACTGACACCCCCTATTTAGGTGTCTGGACTCATTTTGGGTGTCAGGCACCTGAATTACAGCGGTGGGGGTGTTTAGTGGAAGCACCTGATTAGAGCCGTAGGCTCTAATAGGCGCCCAAAAAGCTGAACAGCGTGCATCATGCTGTGCGTTCGCTGTTTACTAAGTGTTGTGTTAGCAAAGCATAGGAATTCACTTTGCTAACACTGAAGCGCTTCTCAGCCAATCAGGTGCTCGGGTCTGTTGCCTGTCACCTGATTGGCTGAAATGTCAGGCGCTGCAATTTGACGCCTGATTAAGTGGACGGAAAAGACATCCAGAGGAGTGTGCAGGTCACCGCAGCGGACCCGCTACAAGACAGGTAAGTGCCGGGCAATGCACACTGGCAGCATTTGATGGGGTACAGTAGTGGTTATTGATGGGCACACTTGCAGTATTTGATGGGGCACAGTAGCGGCAATTCATGGGCACACTGGCAGTAATTGATGGGGAACAGTATCAGCATCTGATGGGCACACTGGCAGCAATTGATAGGCACAGTGTCAGCAATTGATGGGTACAGTGGCTGTGTTTGATGGCACAGTGGCAGCATTTGATGTCACAGTGGCGACAATTTATGGGCACATAAAGAAGCACAATATCTGGTTCCGAAAGTACCTCGTACACCAGTACTCTACATAATCCCGAAAATCCACAAAAACAAAACCCACCCACCAGGGAGGCCTATTGTTAGTGGGATAGGCTCACTCTATTCTAGAGTGGGAGAGTACTTAGATATCTTTTTCCAACCCTTGGTTATCCAAGGTAGATCTTATCTCAAGGATAGTAGAGAACTTATCAAATCCCTAGCATCCCTTACAGTCTCAGAAAATATTTGGTTGGTCACAGTAGACGTTGAGTCGCTCTACACTAACATTCGCCAACCAGATGCAATCTCAGCAGTCCAAGATGCATTAGAAGCGAAATCCCGAATACCCCCAGCCCAAATCATGTTTCTGGTCAAAGGACTTCAATTGGCCATGGGAAACAACTATTTTTGGGCTCAGATTCAGCAAAACTTGCGCTGGAGTATTTCGATATGCGCCGCGTAACTGTGAAGATGCGCCGTTGTATCTATGTGGCCGTACCCACCAAACTAGATGCGACAGAAAACGGGCCATTTCTGATCGGCTTAACTTTCCGACGCCAGAGTCTCGTCAGCGCATAATTTCGCTTGGCGCATCAGTCGCGCCTATTGATTTCCCCTGCAAATATGCAAATGAGGGAGATTTCCCGATTCGCGAACGGATTAGCACCATACGCTGGCTACATGCGCCGCGCGTATCTCGTCCGTCCGGCGCAAAGTTATTTCTACAAATAGCTGCTTTATCTTTACTCCAGACGGCCACAGGTCAGCAGGAAAGCAGCTACAGCAGCGTTACCGACGATAAGAGCTAGCTGAGCACCCCCACTTGCAGGACAACACCTCTGTCCATGCTTGTCTGTCAACTTTTACAGCCATGGAGGAAGACATCATAGGTCTCCATAGCCGAGATGACGGCTGACAGCTCCTGGCCTTTAAAGTTCAGCTTTCTGCTGTGTTTGCGGGGGAACGGGAGCAGCCATCTCAGAACAAAAGTAACTTTACTGCGGGGAGGGGGAACAGGATATACTTTAGTGCCGGAATGGCGCATCTACGGGCGCATTTAAACGTCAAACGGAACACATTGCGCTGTCGTTTCCAAGGAAGTGGTGCCGACGGAAGTTGTGAGCATGCGCACTGGGATGCATTGACAGTCGACGCATGCGCAGTACGTTCGCCGCGGGATCGCGCCTAGTTTTAATAATACACGCCCCATACCCGGCCAATTTGAATAACACCGGCTCATTTTCGATACGCTGCCGCAACTTTAGGAGCAAGTGCTTCATGAATAACAGCACTTGCTCCTAAAATTTCGCCAGAGTAACGTAAATGAGAAACGTTACTCCAGATTAAAGATGCTCCCATCTACCTGAATCTGGCCCAATGTCTCATCCTTAGTCTATTACCGAAGGTATATAGACGACATTATACTCCTATGGGAGGGTTCACAACTCTCCTTAGAACAATTCATAGCTAAAATGAATAATAACAACTATGGTCTCAGCTTTACTGCTGAACTAAGCAAAACCTCCATTCATTTTTTGGACCTGACATTAACAAAGATGGGCAACAAAATCCACACTAAGACTTATTTTAAGCCAACTGACCGCAATGGGTGTGTACCATCGTCCAGTTGCCACCATCCCAAATGGTTGGGTGCCATACCAAAGGGACAATTTATGAGAATTCGTCGAAACTGTAATGATCTAGCGGACTATGAACAACAAACAGAGGTACTAACTAAGAAATTTGTAGAAACGGGCTACAACTCAAGTATATTACAAAAGGCTCAAAAAGAGGTTTTGGGTATGGACAGGCAAACCTTATTGGAGAGTAAGATTAAACCACCAAGGAAAGAAGATGTGCCTTTTCTGTCTGGCTATCACAGACAATATAAAAATATTGAAAAAATATTTAAAGAATATTGGCCAATTCTACTCCAAGACATTGATTTGGCAAAAATCCTACCCAGACAACCCACTTTCATATATAGGAGAGCGCCGGGGCTGAGAAATATGGTTGCAGCCAACGTCCCAGACCCCCCCGGCCAAACCCCTTACCTTCCTTGATGGGTCCAGTTTTCACTACTGTACCCGATGCAGATCATGCAAAAAGACTAAAAGACAAGGCAAAAAGGTCACCAAATTTAAATCCAGTGTAACAAAACAAGAATATACCATCAAACCAATGATTTCATGTCATTCAAGGTATGTTACATATGTATTGGTATGTCCCTGTAATCTTCAGTATGTAGGCCGGACCACCCGAGAACTTAAAATTAGAATAAACGAACATGTGGCCAACATCATAAAGGGGTTCCCTGACCATAGTGTGTCAAAACATTTTGATCTCCACCACAACAGAGACCCTAGTCTACTAACCTTTTATGGGATTGATAGAATCACCAACCACTGGCGTGGAACAGACCTGACCAAGGCAGAGTCCCAGAATGAGACCCAGTGGATCCATCGTCTTAGGACGATGAGGCCTCAGGGCCTCAACATTGAGTTGGATCTCAACTGTTTTCTGACTGACGAATAATGATGGGCTAGTATAAACCCAATATAACTGCCCATTTGGCGTCACACACAGGTTAACATTGACCAACTCATTTTTAATTATTTTTATCATTTTTAATTTTTAATTTTTTAGGCGGGTTTTTTATTAAAGAGTGTAGCCAACATTACTATAATAGTGTTGCAAACACTCAGATATGTAAAGATTCAAGTAGGCCAATTTGATCTGAGTATATCTGGTTTCATTTAGATCTGAGAGTAAAGACAGTCATTACTTACTTGCATTTATTTGTATTTACCATTTAAAAACCTTTGTATCTGTTGAAACTACCAGCTTTATAATCTGCTGTCAACATTATCTATCGTAGCTGCAAATATGGTGATTGCAGTAACCGGGACAGAGGCTGTCGTTCGATCGTCATTGCCCCTCCCATGTGTTGATTGACAGACCTATATTATTAGCCCATAGCGTGCGTCAGGTACGCTTCCTGATGACGACAAGAACGAAACGTACGTCGAGGCAGTACCTGGGCACGCACTAACATACTCACTTCCGGTCCTCTGGTTTCCTAGCCGACGGCGGTGGAACGCACGCCGGCTTTACAGCTAACGATCGTAGCTCTCTCCATTATCCCTACAAGCCTACAGCCTCAGTGCCGGGATACGGGCACCACTACAAGTAAGAGGCCATTCGGCACTGCAATTTTACTTTTTAATTTAATAAACTGTTTTACACTATGGAGGCTGTTTTCTCTCTTTTATGATGCCCGCAAACATGCCTATCAAGTGATATTGGATTGTCCATGACAAGCAGTTGACTCACAAGCTCAATTGACCTTATTTTAAGTAATAGGTCAACACCATCTGGTAAGGAGCTATCTATCCTCACTCGAGGTGATCCTTTTTGGTAAAGGTGGAACTAACAATTGGAAGACTTTTTTGAGCACGGAGCACTTTAAACTTTTGTATTGCACACTACTGCTGGCGCAATAGTTTTGTACACGGACTTTAATTAGACATTATATTGTTCATCGCACATTGCATACTTATTTGTTTGTACTATCACAGCTTTGTTGTTTGCTGTAATTTAATTTATTTCAAATGCATGTGATTGTTTATAGCTAGTTCATAGTGATCACCATTACCTTTATTTACCATTCTTTAGCACCTTTATATATATATATATTTTCTTCAGCGCCCCTATCCCACTCGTACACAGTGGCTGCGTTTGATGGGCACAGTGGCTGTGTTTGATGGGCACAGTGGCTGCGTTTGATGGCACAATGGCGACAATTTATGGGTACAGTGGCTGCATTTGATGGCACAGTGACTGCAATTGATGGGCACAGTGGCTGTGTTTGATGGGCACAGTGGTGGCAATTGATGGGCACAGTAGCTTCATTTGATGGCACAGTAGCTGCAATTAATGGGCACAGTGGCTGCGTTTGATGGGAACAGTGGTGGCAATTGATGGGCACAGTAGCTGCGTTTGATGGCACAGTAGCTGCATTTGATGGGCAAAGTGGCTGCAATTGATGTTTTTTTTTTTTCAGTTTGTTTGCGCCCCCCCCCCCCCCCAAAAAAAAATTTTTGAGCACCAGCCGCCACTGGAATGCCCATACTGTACAACATTACTGGAGTTAGCTTTGGCAAGTGTTTGGGAATGCATTAAAGGATCACTAAAGGATTTTATTTTTTTTAGCTAAATAGCTTCCTTTACCTTACTGCAGTACTGGTTTTATGTCCTTATTGTTCGTTTTTGCTTTAAAGTTGCTGTAATCCTGCTCTGATCTCCACACTTCCTGCTTGTCTGTTTCCTTATAACCCCAGTGCTGGGAGCTTTCTCACGATGGTTTAAGCTGTCATTACTGTGTCTAAAACTTCCCAGAACCAATCAGATTCATTTTAAAAACAAAACACTGCCCTGGATTTGTTTGTTTTTGTTCTGTGTGTCTATTTCTACTCACAGAAACATGAAGCCAGTTCAAAAGTGAAACTAACCTGCAGGCACATTATATGATTGATTTTTATCTATTTTTAATCATTTTGAAAAGGAATCAGTTAACTTGTATGTATCTATACCCTGTAAACAGTCATTTCAGCAAAATTTTTTTTTTCCTTTAGTGACCCTTTAAGATAAAAAAACTTCTGTCTTTACAACCCCTAATATCTATGAGTTGTGTTTAGCCCATTCTGCATTTTTTGGAATATTAAAGCTGGCCCTAATAGATTTTTTAACGAATGTTTGTACAAACATTTGTAACAACATTGGTATGAAAATTCAAAGTACATGTTTGCCTTTAACATTGAATATTGGAATGAATGTGGTCAAAAATGAACATCGATTTGACCCAACCAATGATTCCAAGATGGAATGAGCAGTTCTGAAATGAAAGTTTTTGTACAAAATTCTTCTAGTGCATGGCCATTCTTAGTCATTTGGGAGGTTAGAATTTTTTTTAAAGCTATAGCTATCCTCAAGATAAGTTGGTGTCGGGACTACCTGATCCCTGAGAAGCCCCCCTTCCTGCCCCACGGCCTAAACGGTTGGACATATTATGAGACTACAGAAGGTGCATACCTGTTCAACCGCTCTTTGATGTCTATGGCCAGTTTTAGTCTGTCTAGTCTGACCCAGCTGTGCTTAACTGGAAATGCAAATGCAGTGATCTAAATACTGTAAACTACACAAATTTGCAATATTTATTTAAAGGGGTTGTAAAGGTAAAAGTTACTTTAAAGGGGTTGTAAAGGTAAAAGTTTTTTTACCTTAATGCATCCTATGCATTAAGGTAAAAAAACATCTCACAGCACCGGTATAATAAGGCTTACCTGTAAGTATAAAGAATATCCCCTAAACCTGTACGGTTTAGGAGATATTCCGCCCGCAATGCGCCTCTGATTGCAGCGGCGCATGCGCAGCGGGGATCCTCGGCGAAAGGACCGGCAGCCGCCGGACCTTGCCGAATTGAAGTGACGACATCGCCGCTCCAGCCAATCACAGCGCTGGAGCGGCAATACCCAGAAGACACGCCGGAGCAAGATAACATCTCGCTCGCCGTGGACCAGGTAAGTGCTCTTCACCTCGTTCTGAGGTAAGTATTTCATAATCAGCTAGTATGCACTGCATACTAGCTGATTATGCCTTTTGCCTTTCAGGTGGAGGAAAAAAAAAATTCAATCGCGGGTATACAACCGCTTTAAAGGAACGTATTTAGAAAATAAAAGACGAACCTTTACAACCCCTTTAACTAGGTTTCTTATCAAACTGCTACATATATACAATTCGACCCCCTACATCTGGTCTAGCTAAAGTCGTTTAGTACAAGTTGCAACCAAATGGCCAATCTTACACATCTGTTTAACTCACTGCTATCAATCGCTAACAATCAATTGCTGCTATTTTTCATTGTAACAGGGAGTTCAAATTCTTCCTACTGTTGGTGTTTTTCCTAAAAATTATTTTGTATTCTCCGAAGACTGTCGTAAGTTCTGGAAAGCCACCCACACTGAAAACCAAGTGTTACTGTATTACCCATTGACAAGTCACTTGAAGAAGGGAATAATTCAAGAAGGGTGTTTGACATTCGCAGATAAGATCAAACAGAGTGGACTAATCCCTAGGCCCTTTCCAAGCTGTGAGATAGTTCAGACCAGACTAATGAGGCTTCCAGTTATATAGAGCACCACTACACTCCTTCATATGTGTTTGTTTTTTATTGGTAAAGGAAAAGAATGTGGCAAATGCTTAGGGAAAAAAAAAAAAGATTAGTGGTGACAACAGCAATTGCCTAAAATTTTATGGGACATATATTAAAGCAAAATTGTAGGGGACTTCGTGGGCGAACAAAAGATGTACACCGTATTTATCGGCGCTGCCTTGGAGGGGACAGGACGAGTGCCGTCAGATTACATGTAGAGAATCTCCTGTTTACTCTGCAGCGTCTGTATTGGAAGTCCCATCTCCTGGGATGCCATTGGACGACTGTTCTGGAGGCGGGACTTTGTATCAAAGAGGCCACAGAGTAAACAAGAGATTCTCTGGTTTGCAATTTGTCGGCACACGTCCCGCCCCCCCTCCCTCTGCCCTTCGAGGCTGCAGATAGGCATCGATCAGGCTGCACTGATGGCAATGGTAAGGCTGCATTCATGGCACATGTGAGGCTGCATTTATGCCACATGTGAGGCTGCATTGGTTGCAATGGTAAGGCTGCATTCATGGCACATGTAAGGCTGCATTCATGGCACATGTAAGGCTGCATTCATGGCACATGTAAGGCTGCATTCATGGCACATATGAGGCTGCATTCATGGCACATATGAGGCTGCATTTATGGCACATGTGAGGCTGCATTTATGGCACATGTGAGGCTGCATTTATGGCATTGGTTGCAATGATGAGGCTGTATTGGTTGCAATGGTAAGGCTGCATTCATGGCAATGGTATTTCTGCATTCATGGCAATGGTGAGGCTGCATTCATGGCAATTGTAAGCCCGGAGTGTTATACGCCGATAAATACGGTATATCCAAATAACACGCCCAAGCTCATCCTTAGTCCTAAACAGCGCTCTGGAATTCATTGGGGCCACAAAAGAAATATAAACATATAAATATATTCTTGTTGGTCCGTGTATTAGTGCTCGGACGAACACACTTGACCGAATTTTAATGGTTCAAAGAATGTCAGGCAAAATAGTCGGCCCTCACGCATGTTTCCCTTCATCAAATCTGGCCCTCTTTGAAAAAAGTTTGGACACTCCTGGCCTAGACCATCTTTATGTAGAGCAAAACATATTTTTTTCAGATCCTCAGAGAGTTCTTTGCCATGAGGTGCCATGTTGAACTCCAGTGACCAGTAGAGCTGGACGATTAATCGTCAAGAATCGTTATCGCAATCTTTTTACCGTTGCGATCTTGACGCAGGGTTTCACGATCTTTGGTATGCAAATAATTTTCTCTCTGCTCTCAGCCAAAAGTCAAAGTCTGGGCAATCTGCCAAGTTTTGAAAACATTCTATCAGTGGAATGTTAAGTCTAAACATTGTATCAATTTGACTTTTACATCAAAGGTATAGACTTCTGTATGTAAATTAGGAACATTTAACAACTTAAACACCAAACCTTTTTCTGAGAGCTCCTTTCAAGTTAAAATAATTTTTCTTTTTTTGCTAGAAAATTACTTAGAACCCCCAAACATTATGTAATGTGTGTATATATATAATATATATATATATATATATATATATATATATATATATATATACATATATATATTAGTAGAGACCCTAGAGAATAAAATGGTGTTTGTTGCAATATTTTATGTCGCACTGTATTTGCACAGCGGTCTTTCAAATGCAATTTTTAGGGGAAAAAATTACTTTAATGAATTAAAAAAAAACTATCCAGTAAAGTTAGCCCAATTTGTTTTGTGTAAATGTAATAGATTTTATGCCTTGAGAATCGTGATCTTTATTCTAAACCAAAAAATCGTGATTCTCATTTTGGCCAGAATCGTGCAGCTCTAGTGACCCCGTATGAGAGATTGAGAGCGATAACACCAAATTTAACACACCTTCTCCCCATTCACGCCTGAGACCTTGTAACACTTACCAGTCACATGACACCGGGGAGGGAAAATGGTTAATTGAGCACAATTTGGACATTTTTACTTAGGGATGTACATTGTTGCCAGGGGTTTAGACATTAATGGGTGTGTGTTGAGTTATTTCGAGAAGACAGAAAATTGACACTGTTATACAAGCTGTACACTCACTACTTTACATTGTAGCAGTGTCATTTCTTCAGTGATGTCACATGAAAAGATAGAAGAAAATATTTACAAAACTGTGAGGGGTGTACTCACTTTTGTGAGATACTATATATGCTTTTTGTACCTGATTATTATGATCTGAAATTTCTCCATAGACCACCCCCTGTATCTGAGCAAAAAACACAATAGAAATGCTGCTTGGCACTGCCATCTTGTTTATAATGTCAGGGAGGGGGAGCTTTGATTGAACTAGGAAAAATACTTTCTCTAGAGTAGTCAAGTTCCCTAGCAACTTTGCAGGCACATTGCAAGACAATGACAACGGAGTTGCTGTAGGGCAGTGTTTTTTGACCAGGGATTTGTGTATGTTCTTCCTAAGCTAGCTAGAGGTTCCATGAGCAGTGAGCAATGGCAAACTGATCTCCCACCTATGCTGACAACCAATACAAGGGGGTCATTTTCCATTAACCACCAATGTTAGGGGTTGCTTCTACACTGACCACTTATGTTGGCGTTAATATCAACAACACAACCATTGGTCCCTCCACACATGCCAGGGTGTTAGGTGTAATCCTTGACTCTGACCTCTCCTTCAGCTCCCACATCTAATCACTGGCTAAATCCTGCCGCCAACATCTCCAGAGTTTGACCCTTCCCGACTAATGACACCACAAAGCAACGTATTCACTCCTTGATTATTTCCCGCCTTGACTACTGCAACTCTCTCCTTAATGGCTTACCCTTACGCAGGCTATCCCCCCTTCAGTCTATTATGCATTCTGCTGTTAGACTAATACGCCTCACTAACCGATCCGTGACTGCTGCTCCTATCTTCCAATCCCTTCACTGGCCTTTCCCTACCCCACTGTATAAAATTCAAAATGCTAACCACAATTTTCAAGCCCATTCACAACATCGCCCCCATCTACATCACCAACCTCATCTGCAGATATCGCCCAAATCATCCCCTCCACTCCTCCCAGGACCTCCTGCTTTCTATCTCTAGCTTGTTACCTCCTCCCATGCTCGCCTTCTCCAGAGCCTCTCTCATCCTCTGGAACTCCCTGCCCCGGTATGTCCGATCAGCCCCTACCCTGTCCACCTTTAGGAGATCCCTGAAAACACATTTATTCAGGGAAGCCTTTCCCTTACCCACCTAACAACTGTCCCTAAACCACCCCCATCAAATCATTCCCGACAGCTATTACCTTTTGTACCACCACCAGGGGTGGTACAAAAGCAGGGCCGGTGCAAGGATTTCTGCCTACACAAGCAAAGCTCCATTTTGGCGCCCCCCCCCTCCCAACGGCCACCCACCTCCCTTGCAAAAATGTTTCTTTCATTACATGCCAGACGGTGCCCCATTACATGCCAGACGGTGCCCCATTACATGACCAGACGGTGCCCCATTACATGACCAGACCTGCCCCATTACATAACCAGACCTGCCCCATTACATGACCAGACTGTGCCCCATTACATGACCAGACTGTGCCCCATTACATGCCAGACTGTGCCCCATTACATGCCAGACTGTGCCCCATTACATGCCAGACCTGCCCCATTACATGCCAGACCTGCCCCATTACATGACCAGACTGTGCCCCATTACATGACCAGACTGTGCCCTATTACATGACCAGACTGTGCCCCATTACATGCCAGACCTGCCCCATTACATGACCAGACTGTGCCCCATTACATGCCAGATCTGCCCCATTACATGACCAGACCGTCCGTGCCCCATTACATGCCAGACCTGCCTCATTACATGACCAGACCGTGCCCCATTACATGCCAGACCTGCCCCATTACATGACCAGACTGTGCCCCATTACATGACCAGACCTGCCCCATTACATGACCAGACCTGCCCCATTCCATGACCAGACTGTGCCCCATTACATGCCAGACTGTGCCCCATTACATGCCAGACCAGCCCCATTACATGCCAGACCTGCCCCATTACATGACCAGACTGTGCCCCATTACATGCCAGACTGTGCCCCATTACATGACCAGACTGTGCCCCATTACATGACCAGACTGTGCCCCATTACATGACCAGACTGTGCCCCATTACATGACCAGACTGTGCCCCATTACATGCCAGACCTGCCCCATTACATGCCAGACCTGCCCCATTACATGACCAGACCCGCCCCATTACATGACCAGACCTGCCCCATTACATGACCAGACCGTCCGTGCCCTTACCTTATCCCATGCGAATCGCGGCTTGTAACGGTCACCACCGCTTACGACTTTCCATCCAACCACGACAAGCTTATCTGACACATTCCGACAATATTGCATACACGATCCATATCCTTTCCCAGAATAAGACGAGACAGAGCTCCGTTCTTGCTTCCAAAGATATGACAATTTATTGGTATTTTCTCAGCTTCTTATACAGTCTCAAGCATAATGCAGTTTATCACAGGACAATGCAATCTCCACCCCCCTATTCACTCACTGAGGATAATTCTTTAATTGGTAGCTAGACATGACGGCACCGTATCATCAATAGGGTTCAATTAACCTTGAATAGTAACACAGACATCTAGTTGAATAAGTTCTCTAGACAGCTTTATCACACAATAGCAGAGTCTTGTGAGGGTGGGTGCAATCCACACCTTCGATGGCATGTCTTTACAGTGAATAGCCAACACCTTAAGATATTTCAATAGCATATTATACAAAGGTATGACTCACTCTGGTCTTGTAGACCTGAATTAACACCTTTCAAAAGCATGTGTTCCCAGATTGCATAGCTAACAGCTTTTGATATTTGAAGACATCCTGCAAACATGAATTATTATTAATGTCCCTTATTAATGTCTTCTGTAACATATGAATTATGATTCTTTGTCACCCTATGGCCCTAGTGGACATAAGGTGACCCTAGACATAGGAATATCTCAGTCTGTCACGGTGCATTCCGTTACATCTCTCCCCTTTCGGTGGGAGACGGACACAGGTGGTAACCCCAAACGGGTTGACTCCGAAGTCCGTCAGTAGGTCCAGTCCTCCAATGCTGGTCTCCATACTGTACCCCAAATAAATGGCTCCAAACTGAGCATTACTCACCCCGCCAACCTCTGCCTCTCTCAGATAACACGCCTGCCGCTGGGGAGAAGGCAGGGTGGCTGGGCTCAGTCCATCATGCTGTTGGGGGTCTGGGCCAACTGCCCCCCTTCCTGGGGTGTACCAGTGGAGACTGAAGTCCCATTCACTGGTGCTTGGTGAAAACCCCCCGGTGCTTGCAAAGCAAAGCCGACATCCTCCTGTCCCAGTCCTGTACCATTTTCTGGGGTTGTGTCAGTGGAGACTGAAGTCCCATCCACTACCCCAGGAACCCCCTCTTCTGTTAGTGAGGAGCAGAGGCCTATGACACTCTGCTCTGTTGCCATCTCTTCCGCTGGGTTGCTGTGAGTGGAGACCACAGTCCCATCCACTACCACAGGGTCCCCCTGTTCTGTTAATGAGGAGCAGAGGCCTATGACACTCTGCTCTGTTGCCAGCTCTTCTGCTGGGTTGCTGTGAGTGGAGACCACAGTCCCATCCACCACCACAGGGTCCCCCTCTTCCGTTAGTGGAGAGCAGAGGTCCGTGACCCTCTGTTCTGTTGCCAGTGATTCAGCTGGGGGTAAAAGCTTTACCACCTTAGCTTGTTGTTGGAGAGAGGGGCCAACCGCCCCGGCTCTCTGGAACTCCACACCATCCGCTTCGGCTTTAGGGATGAAAATCTCCATATTTTCCACTGCCGATTCATCAGCCATGATTTCACAGTTATCTGACCTTTCCTCATAGTCCCAGGCAATGGGAGCCCCACCCTGCTGCTGAGCCGAGTCTAGCAGCTGTCTGTAGGCAACCTCCAGCTCCCATTCTTGAATGGCCAGAAATTCTAAATCTTCCTGTGACCAGTGGCCTCCCGAGATATTTAATTTTTCCTCTCTGTGCTCCATTGTCATGTGTCCTTGTAGCTGTCCTTCTAATGATGGAATCATCCCACTGCTGTGCCACCAAATGTAACGGTCACCACCGCTTACGACCTTCCATCCATCCACGACAAGCTTATCTGACACACTCCGACAATATTGCATACACGATCCATATCCTTTCCCAGAATAAGACGAGACAGAGCTCCGTTCTTGCTTCCAAAGATATGACAATTTATTGGTATTTCCTCAGCTTCTTATACAGTCTCAAGCATAATGCAGTTTATCACAGGACAATGCAATCTCCACCCCCCTATTCACTCACTGAGGATAAATCTTTAATTGGTAGCTAGACATGACGGCACCGTATCATCAATAGGGTTCAATTAACCTTGAATAGTAACACAGACATCTAGTTGAATAAGTTCTCTAGACAGCTTTATCACACAATGGCAGAGTCTTGTGAGAGTGGGTGCAATCCACACCTTCAATGGCATGTCTTTACAGTGAATAGCCAACATCTTAAGATATTTCAATAGCATTTTATACAAAGGTATGACTCACTCTGGTCTTGTAGACCTGAATTAACACCTTTCAAAAGCATGTGTGCCCAGATTGCATAGCTACAGCTTTTGATATTTGAAGACATCCTGCAAACATGAATTATTAATAATGTCCCTTATTAATGTCTTCTGTAACATATGAATTATGATTCTTTGTCACCCTATGGCCCTAGTGGACATAAGGTGACCCTAGACATAGGAATATCTCAGTCTGTCATGGTGCATTCCGTTACACGGCTGTACGATTTTTCAAAAGCTGCGCCTCCGACGTCTTCTGTTCCGTGATAGGCGGAAACAATCAGCTTCCCAGGAGGCACTGTGTTCAGTGTTCGCCTATCACAGAGGCTCTCTCGTCCGAGGACGAGAGGGCCACCGTGATAGGCGGACACCAAACCAGGACGAGAGAGGGCCTCAGTGATAGGCAGACACTGAACACAGTGCCTCCTGGGAAGCTGATTGTTTCCGCCTATCACGGAACAGAAGACGTCGGAGGCGCGGCTTTTGAAAAATCGTTCGGCAGCGATTCTGGTAATTTTTTCGCCCCATCCCAGGCTGCGGACCTGCCCGCCCCAAGCGGCCGCTTGGTCCGCCTGGTGGTTGCGCCGGCCCTGTACAAAAGGTAAGCTCTATAAGCTGGGCCCTCCTGTCCCTTCTGTATTGAACTGTACTGTAATTGTTCTGCCCCCCCCCCCCCCCACTACATTGTAAAGCACTGCGTAAACTGTTGGCGCTATATAAATCGTGTATAAAAATAATAATTGTAATAATATTGCTAATATCAATTTGAGATGTCCAATCTGTTAGGTTTACCATTAGTTATTATTTTCTTTAAAACTTTCCTGAACTTAATGATCATGCCAAGGTACCATGAACTCTAGGTATAATCATTTTTAGCAAAGGTTCCCCAAGACCTAAACATTTTTCAATTGTTCCTCAGGGGTCGAAAGGTTGAGAAAGGCTCCTTTTAAATAGCTGAGGTGGCTAAATGCCGAAAAACATACAACTTCCCATCCCATGTGCACACTAGATGACTGTAAAGACCACATTGATGATGTGCATGGGCTGCAGCCAGAGAGGAAATAACATATGACCTCAGGGCTGTCTGTGAGGAGATCAGCCTTGTGGGCTGTTTCTCAGTCTTACTAAACCGGTGCTAATTGACTCTAATTACAAGTACAAGACTGTAAGCTCTATGGAGCGAGGCCTCGTTACTTGCAGTTATGTGACTTTTTTAGGCTTACTGCAACTACCTGTGTATTTATACAACCCACAATTTCCTCACAGGCGACAGACTTACAAGTAAATGTAAACCATAACTGAATAACATTAGTTTGCTAAACCAACGTGTATCGTAAACAATTGCCATCCCTTCATATGTTACTGATCTGATCTCATGCAGATACTTTTCAGACACTTTTTCTTCAACGCGTACTCCAGCAATGGCTGCATGCCATTTATTAGGGTGGGATTCCTGAGAGGGACAACAGTGAACTATGCCTGGTTGTCCCCATTAGAAGCCCTTGTGACAGGAGGACTATGCAGGAGCACAACTAGGAGACCCTTTAATAAGAAGCGCCTAAACAACGACCTTAAAGTCGGTTGTAAAGGAATTTTTTTCCCCCTAAATAGCTTCCTTTACCTTAGTGCAGTCCTCCTTCACTTACCTCATCCTTCCATTTTGCTTTTAAATGTCCTTTTTTCTTCCGAGAAATCCTCACTTCCTGTTCTTCTGTCTGTAACTACACACAGTAATGCAAGGCTTTCTTCCTGGTGTGGAGAAAGCCTCTTGAGGGGGGAGGGGGCGAGCAGGAGTGTCAGGACGCCCACTAACTAGGGTGACCACGTGTCCCGGGTACCTTCATTCCAGACAATACAGTGTCCCGGAATGAAACTGACACAGCCACCCCCCCGGGCCAATCTGATGCACCCAAAAAAGGCTGCCACATCACCGCTTTACTCACTGACAGTACTTGTCCTGGCCGGAAATGCCACCACCTGCTTGTGATTGGAGAAATCATTAATCCCGCCTCTTGTGTCCAATCACTGTGCTGTGATTCGTTACAGCACAAGCTGATTTTTGGTAAGTGAGGGTGTCCCTGAATGGTAGTTTGGAAATGTGGCTCATTTTTTTTGGCAGATGTGACCCCCCAAAAAGTGAAGAACTAAAATTTGCTAAAAAAGTATCAAAAATCATCTTTTTATTGGGAGGTGTCCCTGAATGTCAGGTTAGAAATGTGGTCACCCTACCACTAACACACAGCTCCTTTCTCTATCTGCTAAGTAGAGAGTGTGCTGACTTGCCTGCTCGCCCCCTCCCCCCCTCAAGAGGCTTTCTCCACTCCAGGGAGAAAGCCTTGCATTGCTGTGTGGAGTTACAGACAGAAGAACAGGAAGTGAGCATTTCTCAGAAGAAATAAGGACATTTAAAAGCAAAATGGAAGGATGAGGTAAGTGGAGGAGGACTGCACTAAGGTAAAGGAAGCTATTTAGGGCACATTTTTTTTCCTTTACAACCCCTTTAATCACTTGCCAACTGCCTCACGTAGATATACATTGGCAGAATGGCACGGCATGCAAAGCATGGTACCTGTACGTTGCTTTGAATCTGCCGTCTAGTGGGCGTGCGCACGCACCCGCTGCGAGCTCCGTGACCTTGCCCGCGGAACCTGTGAACTCGATGTCCGCCGGTGTCCCGCAATCGTGTCATGGAGAGGTGCCTATGTAAACAAGGCATTTCCCTGTTCTGCCTAGTGACAGGATAGTGATCTACTGCCCCCTGTCATCGGGATCACTGTAGTGTCACTCATAGCCTAGCCCCCTCACATTTAGAATCACTCCCTAGGACACACTTAACCCCTTCCTCACCCCCTAGTGGTTAACCCCTTCCCTGCCAGTGTCATTTACACAGTAATCAGTGCATTTTTATAGCACTGATCGTTGTATAAATGACAACGGTCCCAAAATAGCATCAAAAGTGTCCGATGTGTCCGCCATAATGTCGCAGTCACGATAAAAATCGCAGACTGCCACCACTACTAGTAAAAAAAAAATTAACAATAAAAATGCCATAAAACTATCCCCTATTTTGTAGACGCTATAACTTTTGCGCAAACCAATCAATATACACCTATTGCGATATTCTTTTACCAAAGATATGTAGAAGAATATGTATCAGCCTTTTTTTCAAAATTTACTCTCTTCTTTTGTTTATAAAAAAATCGTAGAGGTGATTAAATACCACCAAAAGCCTCAATTTTGAAGAAAAAAAAAGATGTCAATTCTGTTGGGGTGCAATGTCTAAAGACTGCACAATTGTTAGTTAAAGCGACGCAGTGCTGAATCGCAAAAAGTGCTCTGGTCAGGAAGTGGGGAAATTCTTCCGGGGCTGAAGTGGTTAATAGGAAGTGTCTAAACAATGACTTTAATGGCAGGATTACCAAGTTAACCACTTGCCATCCTAAGTTTGCTTATAAATGTCCTGGAACTCACAGGGTTAAAACAAGCTCATGACAGTAGCAGCCATCTCCTGGTTATCCAGTAAAACTGGGACTATGAAGACTTGACATGTTTGGTACAGTAAAACCTTGGATTACGAATAAAATTAGTTCCAGAAGCATGCTTGTAATCCAAAGCACTTGTATATCAAAGCGAAATTCCCCATAAGAAATAATGGAAACTCAGATGATTCATTCCACAACCACTGCTGGTGTATGCAGTACTCTAGGTGGCCAGAGGATTGGGGGGGCGCTGGTGGCTCCAAGCGATTAGTGGAGAACTCGGAGGCTCTCGAAGACGCTGGTAGAAACTCGGATAAACTCGGGAACTGTTGACACTTTCAGGGGCTCGGACGCAAGTTGCACCGCCCCACCCAGGTGAGAGTGTCTCCGAGTGTCTCAGAGAGTTCTCCACAATGCGCTGGGAGACACTAGACCTCTGGTCACAATTAGTACTGCATATACCAGTGGCTTTATTACATGGATTGTACTGCTTGTAAATCAAGTCAGCACTTACATATCAAGTCAAAATAAAATAAAAATGTTGCTCGTCTTTCCAAAAGCTTGTATACCGCGTTACTCATAATCCAAGGAATTACTTTATCTAATTACTCAATTCAACCCCATCTTTTTAAATTTTACTCAAAATGTGGGTATTAATGTAAGTGCATTTAAATTCCCTTTAGCAAATATTTTCCTGAAAATATAGGTGGTATAAACAGTTGCACAAATATTCAACATAAAAAAATGCAACCGTCACTGTTTCATTCTACAGGGCCCAAGCTTTCAGAAAAAATATAATTGCTTGGAAAAACGTTATGTACATATTTTTCATTAAAAAAAATGATTTATGGAAAGTGATTTATAAAAGCTGCAGATTAAAAAATATTACAAATGGTTCTTAAAATTTACATTAATGTGTATACATACGATTCATATGATGACAGTCCCTTTGATTGGTCCAACTTACTATAAATTGTGCTTTTTTTTTTATTCTTTGGAACTTTTTCAAATTCTTCTATTTAGTTTTACATATTTATACCTTAAAATAATCAATGAAAGTCAGGTGATAGAGAGAATGCCTTTACTTGAAGAGACACGGCTGTACAGGTGAATGTCTTTATGACCTTGGTGAAAGTGTTCTTGGAAGAGCGCATTACTACAAAAGGTGAAGAATATAAAATGCAAATGCTGTTTCACTTCCAGAACAGAGGTGTGATCTCAAACACTTTGTATCAATGGCTGAGAATAAGTTCATTTGGTGGTGTGAACCAGTTGGCTGAATTAACTTTTTTTCAGTTAGAGACACATTTCCCTTTTTTAGGGTTTGATTTGCATCTTTTGCATCTTTCTGGACTTGTTATTTTCAGCTTACTGAATGAATGAAAGAAGGGAAGCATGAGGGGTACATTTACAACCCTCCCCCAGGCTACTCTCCTTCAACATCACAAATGCTAATGTTAGAATGAATAGGCTTCTATCAGTGTGGCCTATACATTATATTACCAAAAGTATTGGGACACCTGCCTTTACACGCACGTTAACTGTAATGGCATGTCTTAGTCCATAGGGTTCAATATTGTGTTGGCCCACCCTTTGCAGCTATAACAGTTTCAACTCTTTTGGAAAGGCTGTCCACAAGGTTTTGGATTGTGTGTATGGGAATGTTTGCACTGCAGTCTCCACGCTAATTCATTCCAAAGGTGTTCTATTGGGTTGAGGTGCAGGCTAGTTATGTTCCTCCACCCCAAACTCGCCCATCCATGTCTTTATGGATCTTGCTTTGTCCACTGGTCCAAATCATTTGTTGGCGGGGGGATTATGGTGTGGGGTTATTTTCCAGGGGTTGGACTTGGCCCCTTATTCCAGTGAAGGGATCTCAAAGACATTTTGGACAATTTCATGCTCCCAACTTTGTGGGAAAAGTTTGGGGATGGCCCCTTCTTGTGCCAACATGACTGCTCACCAATGCACAAAGGTCCATAAAGATGTTGAGATCTTTTTTTGTTAGAAGGTGATAGCAGATAAAAACAGCCTACACATTTCGGCCAATGGCCTTAGTTATATCTATGACTAAGACCATTGGCTGAAACACGTAATGCCTCGTACACACAATCGGAATTTCCGATGAAAAAAGTCAGACGTAATTTTTTTCATCTGATATTCCGACCGTGTGTGCCCCATCAGAGTTTTTCCTTCTGAAATTCCCACGGACTTAGAAAGGGAACAGGTTCTCTTTTTTTCAGACAGAAAAACGGAAATTCCGTTCGTCTGTATGGAACTCCGACGGAGAAAAAACATGCATGCTCACAATCAAGTCAACGCATGTTAGGAAGTATTGAACTTAAATTTTCTCGGCTTGTCATAGTGTTGTACAGCAACACTATTTTAAAATTTTGGTCCGAATGACAAAAGACCGATGGGCCATACACACGGTCGGTTTGGACTGATGAAACTGAACTTCGGGCTGTTTTCATCGGTTTGGACCAATCGTGTGTACGCGGCCTGAGAGTCCATTCAAAAAAGGGCAACACGACTTCCAGCACGACTTTGGGAGGCAACTTGGACACGACTTGAGTATGAATCATTAGGCAACTTACAAGGCAACTTCAAGTTGCCTCCAGGACAGTACAAGGCAACTTCAAGTAGCCTCCAGGACAGGAGGCTTTCCAGTGGCCAATCAAACAACAATCAGCTATGTGGGAGGGAGGGGTTTGCCTGAGAAATGTATGTTCTCCTCCTGTGTTGTTGCTTCAGTTAAGACAGTGATCCGACTTCAGAGGCGACTTCCATTGAAATCAATGGGAACAAGTTGCCTACAAGTCACCTAGAAGTCGGATTGAAGTAATACAGGAACCTTTTTTGAAGTCGGAGCGACTGCAGTAGTGTGCATTAAGACGGCTCCATGAATTTACATTGATTTTCTCAAGCAGCGCGTCTTGAGGTGACTAGGGTCGACTTGGGGCGACTTGAAGTCGGATCCAAAGTTGTGTGAATGGGCTCTTAAGTTCTTGGTGTGTGGCCCTTGAATGTCAGCAGTCTGTAGTGGAAGAAACAGCATTGATTTCCAAAGCTGTAAAAGCAGTCATCTCTCTCCTAGCCTTATCTAACATGTTCCCAGTCTTACAACATGTCTCCAGTCTCTGATTATCATTTCCTCTAGTATATCTACAATCTCTGACAGTCATCTCTAGCATTATATATACTGAACATTGCATTTGGCCCTTTGTTGATTACAGGGGCCACATTTGAGACCTTTATACCTCCTAATTTAACAAACAATGGCCTGCAAACAGAAGAACAGGATTTCAAATGCTTATCAATGGTAAGGCCAACAATAAAAGAGAAGAGAATCTCAAGTGGACGATGATAATCCACATTGTGTGATGGACAATAGAAACGTTTACAATAAAACCTCAAATTTGCAATTTGCTGGTTGTTGGGCCGACTGCATCTTCAACCCTGGACTTTTTTTTTATCTGACAGCATGTTTGTCAGTCTCGAAAAAGTATTAATTTATCATGCAGGATGTAGAATTCTATCCTTATAATGTGGGACCCCTGGACATTTATTGCCCCTACCCAGCATTTCTTTATTGAAATATTTAACGTTCAAGCCTACCTTCATTTACTTTACTATAGTATGCTCTTAACTGGAAATCTATTGCCGACTATTCTTTGATGTGCTTTAGCTTTTCTCAAAAAAATGATTAATAAAAGAAAAAAACTATAAATAAAGAATGCAAAAATATTATCAATGCAGATAACCAGCAAAGATATTCTAAAGCTAGCCATACATGTTAAGATTTTTCTCATTCTTTTTTTTTTTTTTTTAGAGAAGATTAAGAAACTTGTGTGAACCCAAGGGAAAGGGGAGATTGTGTGTGTGTTTTTTTTTTTGATTTACAGTGTGTCATTTTTTTCTTTTTTTTATGTTGTATGTTGAAATTCAAGATTTTCCTAGCTTGTGACGGAAAATAATAATTATATGAAGACAGGAGGCTCATATCTTATGCATTATCTTTCTTTATTAATGCACACAGCAGAAAACAAACTTATCAGTGAGTTCAAATAGAAAAACGTTTTAAAAAACTGAAAACAAAAAGAAACTACAATACCCAGCAGCCCTCTGGCTGGACCTGCCAATCATAGAGCAGGTCAGCAGGTATATAAGGGACTGCCTCTTTAGGATCCTCCTCTTTCTTGAAGCAAACAGCAAAAAACTGGAAAAACAGTCCAAAAACCTTGAAATCCTGGAACAACTGGAACTCCGGCACAGTAGTCAGCCGACGGTATCCGGGACTCTGGATCCGGATGCAGTAGGAACCTCCACTTCAGGTCTGCGATGAACCAAAGATCCGAGGACTTGAACAGGAAAGGCAATCCCAACAGGGATAGTGGAAACGAAACCTCTGGGGCGCATCAGCCTCCGAACTGTAGGATACGTGCTTCAATAGCCTACAAGAAAGAAACAACACCGTGATAGGGATGGGTTGGGAGGGAAGATATTCGCCTCCTGTCTTCATATAATTATTATTTTCCGTCACAAGCTAGGAAAATCTTGAATTATATATCAGACAGGAGGCTCATATCTTATGCAAGTTCAAAGCTATAACGCTGTATACATTAGAAAATAACAACTGATCTAAATTACAAAACCGACATAGATATGTGTTCCTCCGGTCTAAAGTAGAATTGGCAGAAGGTGGTTGCTGATGACCAGTCTGCCACTAACAGTAATTCTGAGAGGGAGCCTCCCGAGGTGACGACTTTATTAGCCATCGCCCCTCTGGAGGAGTGGGCACCAAACAGGGTTGTGTCAATCCCTGCCATTTCCATGACTGAACGTACCCATCTGGCTAACGTATTTGAGGCAACCGGGAGATGAGGTTTGACGTAAGAAATGAGAAGTTGAGGGAGTTGTACCGATCTCAATGGGGCCGTCATAGACTCATAAGTCTGTAGGCAGCGGACCACACATAGATGTGGATGCGCCGGGAAGAACGGGTAGAAAACCGATTGAAGGCCCGTTTTCGTTCTACGCACGACCGAAATCCTAACTCCCAGAGGCGAGAATTGACGCCTGGATATGTCTAGAGCCCTGACATCCGACACTCGTTTGATGGAGATCAGACACAAGAGGACAGTAAGTTTGAAAGACAATAACTTCAAAGACAGAGTATCATTGTCCCCCCAGTCCGAGAACATGGTTAGGACCCTGGTCACGTCCCAAGTATGCTGATACTTGGGTGGTGGGGGACGTTGAAATCTAATGCCCTTCAAAAGACGGCACACCAATGGGTGTCTACCTACCGGCAACGAGTCAATAGGAGAGTGGTAGGCTGAAATCGCAGAGCGATAGACATTCAGAGTGTTATAGGACTTCCCGGATTCAAAAGAATCCGCCAGATAGTTAACCACTACCGACACAGGTGCTTGAGCGGGATCAACCTGACGTTGATCACACCAGCGAACCCAGAGCCGCCAGGCCGATCGATATGCCGATCTAGTCCCGGGGGCCCAGGCCAAGGAAAGGAGGTCCCTAGCTGTTCTTGAAAGGATGCTGTCTGCGATCGGCTCCCCGAGACCAACCATGCGAGGAGAGGCAGGTTGTGGTTCGTGATTAGAGGATGTAGATCTCCGTTTGGACTGGTGAGGAGATGAGGAGAGTGAGGAAGTAGTCTGGGGAGGTCCACCGTCATTCCTAGAAGGAGGGGAAACCATGGTTGTGTCGGCCACCACGGAGTGATCAACACAACTGATGCTCCCAGGTTCGCTATGTGAAGGAGAACCCTGAGAATCATAGAGAACGGGGGAAACGCATAATGAGTCCCCTGCGGCCAGGTCTGGCGGAGGGCGTCTACCGCATGTGCCTCCGGATCCGGTCTCTAGCTGTAAAAGCGCGGGAGCTGATGGTTGAGACGGGAGGCGAACAGGTCCATAGAGAGGGGGCCCCATAAGAGATCGAGGGCTAGGAATACTGAGTGGTCCAGTCGCCAATCGCTGGAGTCGGATAGGTAGCGAGAATTCCAATCTGCCACCATGTTCGAAGCACCCGGGATATATTCCGCGATCGGAACGATTTTGCGTTCCAGGCAGAAGTGCCAGAACTCTTTCGCTAGATCCGCTAGGATCCTGGACCTGGGGCCCCCTAAGCGATTGACGTATTGGACTGCGGTTATGTTGTCCATACGCAGCAACACGCAGCAGTTGCACGTGTGTGGCAGAAGACTCCTGATGGCAAAGAAGGCTGCCAGGAGTTCCAGTGCGTTGATGTGCAGTAGCGACTCCTCTGCGGACCACGTCCCTCCTGTGGATGAAGAGCCGCACCGAGCACCCCAGCCGTGGCGGCTGGCATCCGACTCTATGATGAAGTCCGGATTGGAACTGAAGATGGTCTTGCCGTTCCAATCGACGGCATGCCGTAACCACCACCGTAGTTCCACTATGGTTTCTGTGTCCAGGAAGACTTCATCCGCATAGCGAAGCCCGTGACGCAGATGTAGAGCCTTGAGCCTCTGGAGGGCTCGATAATGAAGTGGAGCTGGAAAAATGGCTTGGATCGATGCCGATAACAGGCCGACTAAGCGAGCTAGACCGCGTAAGGACACCCGTTGTTTGTCCAGCACGGTAGTGATCTCTCTGCGCATGGTAATTAATTTTGATTTGGGTAGTCGGAGGACCGCTCGGTTGGTGTCCACCAAGAACCCCAAAAACTCCATCTCCTGAGATGGGGAAAGAATGGATTTCTCGTGGTTTATGAGGAAACCCAGATCCTGAAGTAATCCGACTGCCCAGGAAGCATGCTCGTTTGCTTGGTGGGAAGAACGAGCCGTTATGAGTAGGTCGTCCAGGTAAATGATCAACCTCACTCCCCTGTTGCGCAGGGCCGCCGTGACCGGCTTCAGTAATTTGGTGAAGCACCACGGGGCGGAGGAGAGACCGAAAGGAAGGCAAGTAAATTGCCACATCCTGTTTCTCCACAGGAAGCGGAGCAAGTGTTGGGAGGTTGGATGAATGGGAACTGTGAGATAGGCGTCTTTTAAGTCCACCTTCACTAACCAGTCCCCAGGACGTAAGAGATCCCGCAGGCAGTGGATTCCCTCCATTTTGAAATGTCGATATACGACATGTTGATTCAGGTTTCTTAAATTTATCACTGGGCGGTAACCGCCACCCTTTTTCTTGACTATGAATAGGTTGCTGAGGAAACCCGGAGAGAGTGGGTCCACTTCTACCACCGCTTGTTTGGTCAGAAGGTCCTGTAACTCGTTGTCCATGAGAACAGTGTTCAAGTTTGAAAACCGGATGGGGTGAGGGACCAGATCCATGTCTAGCAGAGAAAATAACTCTATCTGATAGCCCGCTACTGTATTGAGTATCCATGCGTCTGCTGTAATCGCAGACCAGGCGTGGATAAAATGTTTCAGTCTTCCCCCTATAGGTATGTAAGAAAAATGGAGATGCGTTGTACTCACCGGTGTTTGGTCGGGAGCGGGGGTAGCCTCTCCCTCCTCGGCTTCTCCAGGGGCGTCCACGGGGAGGGAAGAAGGGCGCCGGTTGCGCCATTGGTACTGGGTAGGGCTGCGGCGCTTGGTACTGAGCGGGGGCCCTGAGGAGTGGCCTGTTATAGGAGTAACGGCCGGCAGAGCGGCCCTTGTATCTGCCGGCCCTGGGAAAAACCCGAGTGGTATTGGTCTTTTTCAAAGATGTTTGGGCCTTATCCAAACTGGAGTAGAGCCCTACCATTTTGTTGATATCTTTAATGAGTGAGTCCCCGAATAATAAGCCGTCTGCGGCTGGGCCGGGTTCTGATTCGGCTAAGTGGGACAGCTGGGGGTCAAGCCTCATTAGAATTGAGCGGCGGCGCTCTATTGAACATGTAGTGTTCGCGCAGCCCAGGAGGCACACTGCTCTTTGGGTCCAGCCTCTAAGCTGGGAAAGATCCACCGGCTGTCCAGAGGCGGAAGCCTGTTCACTAAGGTTCAAAATTTTTGTAATCGGACCAAATAGGTCTAAAATCCTGTCCTGAATGGTTTTGAAGGACCTCTCAATTCCCTTTTTTGAGTATTTCCCATGTTTTGTGAGATATCTCAGAAGTATGGGGTCCACCTCGGGAGTGTTAACCACTTTTTTGGTGATGCAGGGATGGGGGCATTCTGCCCTCAACTTATTACGGTTGGCTTTATCAACCGATCTTCGGGCCCAATATTCAATATACTGGGCCACCTCGAGTAGAGGTGCCCAGTCACCGGAGCGTGGGTGGCTAATAGCTTCCGGATCAAAGAATGGCTCTCCGTGAGAGTCCAATAAAGTCTCACCCTGGGGTACAGGGTTGGCGCCGTCTTGGGTCGCCATGTGCCCACTGCCTTCATACTCATCATATTCATCCTCAGACTCATAAGCGTTAGACGCTTCGGACTCCGCGGACGACTCTGGAGAGGAGTCCACAAAAGAGTCCGGTTTAGTCCGCCTAGCGGATCGTTGCCTCTGCATATGCATCTCCCCGAGGCTCAGGGGTCGATCGGAGTCTGGGAAGGCAGTGGGTCGACAGTCCTGGGAGGGTACTGTCTGGGGCATGATTTTTACTTCCCCTGCCAGGGAGTCGTGAGCCACCTCAATGTGGCGGCGTTTCTGTGACGCTTTGCCCTGTTTTCTGGGCGGCATGCCATTGTCAGATGGTGTGGGTACAAGGGGAATAGGCTGGGGTATAGATGGGGTTGGCGTAACCGAAGCCATTGCAGCCTGGACTGATCTACTGATCAGGTCTTGGATTTGGGCAGCGCTGAGGAAAACTGGAGTGTCTGGTTTCAGTAGTCCCTCAGGAGCATTAGGGGGGGGGGGGATCCTATCCTCAGCCATAGTAAGAGTAATTGTATGTATGCAGCACTAATGACCAAACTGTGGCAGGGAGGTGTAACGTTTGGGAATAAATTCCCTGACTAAAAGATTGAGGGAGAAGTAAATAAACCTGTATGGGAACCGCGCTCCGTACCCCACAGCGTTCGGTAGTACTCTGATGTGGCTGAGATGAGGAGCGCGGGATAGGAGGCAGAGAGCGTAGTCTCGCGAGACTACGGGCCTCCGTGCGATTGGTCGAATGACCGAATGGTCCGTCACGCCCCCTGAATGACGCGCCGAGAAGAAAGCGCGATACGAGAGAGCAGGCGCAGATTGCGCAAAATGGCGCCGCCTCTCGCGAGAATTCGTGAGGAGAAGTCTCTCCTTCTATCAGGGTGGAACCGGTCAGAGCGCCAGAGGGATGCGCGCTGACCGGGGAGAAATCTGGATTTTTGTGAGGAAAAAAAGGGGGGGTCACAGACCAGAATGCATGAGGGTAGTAGCGGGGGGAATCCCTGAAAAACCCAAATGAGGGAAAAAAGGAGAAAGTATACACCCAAGGAATGGGAGATACCGATGAAAAAAGACAGAGAAATGAAATTTACACTGCTGTAAATACAGACTAGTAAAAATGAAACACAAACGTTGTACTTATCTGAGTCCTGCTGTGAGCAGAAAGAAAGAGGAGGATCCTAAAGAGGCAGTCCCTTATATACCTGCTGACCTGCTCTATGATTGTCAGGTCCAGCCAGAGGGCTGCTGGGTATTGTAGTTTCTTTTTGTTTTCAGTTTTTTAAAACGTTTTTCTATTTAAACTCACTGATAAGTTTGTTTTCTGCTGTGTGCATTAATAAAGAAAGATAATGCATAAGATATGAGCCTCCTGTCTGATATATAATTTGTTATAATAAAGAAAAAATATATATATATATAAAAAAAAAAAAGATTTTTCTCATTCAGCGCTGTGGACTGATTAAGATAATTACATCGATTTGTGTATCCACAATAGGCCCCTTTCACACGGGGTGGACTGTGGCGGCGATCCGCTTCCTCCGTTTATACCAGACTGCTATCCAATCTCCTGTACAGATGGCAAATGTGCCCTTATCCGTCTGTTTTTGGCAAATCGGATAGGATGTAGGCAGGTGTAAACAGATGCCGCTCCGTGGAGAAGAATAGGGGTTCTGATCGGGTCCGCCTGAAAAGTTGATGGGCGGTTGCAGAAAATTTATTTGCACAGTCTATGGCCTCCTCAAGTATATTTTACAAGTAAAATAAATCACTTTTTGAGTTTCAACTGTTAGGCCTCGTACACACGAGGGGATATGTCCGCTGAAAACGGTCCGATGGACCGTTTCAGCAGACATCTCCGATCGTGTGTATGGGCTAGCGGACAGATTTGTCCACCCGACAGATTTCAAAGCATGCTTTGAAATCTATCCGGTGGGAATCTGTCCGCCCGACATGTCTGCTGGCTAGTACACTTACCAGCAGACATGTCGTCCCGCACCGCCGCCGCGCCGCCGCCGAATGGATTCGGCGCATGCGCGGAAGTGTTTTACTTCCTGGTGCGGTGACGTAGCGGTGACGTGGCGGCGTCAACGTCACCGCCACGTCACCGCGCCGTCCGCCGGCGGGGAATTTGATCCGATGGTGTGTACACGCCATCGGATCAAACTCCAGATCGGACATATCCGATGGAAATGGTCCGCGGACCGTTTTCATCGGATATGTCCGATCGTGTGTACGAGGCCTTACACTTACTGATAAGATTTTTAATTTTGATCACAATCACAAATGTTAAAATAGATGTTCACTTAATCACAAAAATCTTATAGAAGCTTTAACATGTTATTGTCACTTCAAAAATAATTTTCTTAATTTTTGCTCTCAAGTTGCTGTAATTCTTCTCTGATCTCCACACTTCCTAATTGTCTGTTTCCTTATAACCACAGTACTATGAGCTTTCTCTCTGTGGTCACTAATCAAGGAGGTGTGATTACTGTGTGTCTAGTTTCTAGTTTTGTTTTCCAAACCATCACTGCTCTATGGCTCTGTACAGCACAGAGGCAGGAAACAACATGCAAAAACGAAACTAGGAACTACATGTAGCTGGCCAGCTAGAACCTGTCCTAGGTAGCTAATATAACTTACATGTATATACAGCTAAACCTGCTAAAAACTCTCGTGGAATCCAGGTAGATTTTGTCCAGTAAACTACGGCGGCGTAGTGTATTTCTCCCGTCGCAATCCATCTGCGCGAGTAGGGGGCGTGAAGCATTTAAAATAGGCGCGTTCCCGCGGCGATCGAACTGCGCATGCTCCGTTTGCAAATTTTCCGCCGTGCATTGCGTGAAAACACGTCGTCACGTCGTAGTAGCGTCGTTTACGTACATTCCTATTCCCGAACGAGTTACGTTAAAAAAAAAAAATATTTTCAAATCGACGCGGGAACGACGGCCATACTTTACATGGGTTACGCACTGTTAGACCAGCAAAAAGCTCCTCTAACATTACGTAGCCAAAAAATGACGTAGGCGATTGCGAGGGACACTCGTACCTTCGTGGATCGCCGTAAAAACTCATTTGCATATCCCGACGCATGGAAACAACGCAAACTCCTCCCAGCGGCCGCAAAAATATCGCAGTGTAGATTCGAAGGCTTACGAGGACGTAAGCCTCTCGGATCGAAGCCCGAAGCCGCCGTATCATGGTTTGAGGATTCAAACTAGTGATACGGCGCGCGAAATTTGAAATTACTCCTGTCTAACACCAGTTAGACAGGCGTAATTGCTCTGTGAATCTGGGCCCTAATGTAGAGCACATGCTTAAATGTGAGAGACAAAAGGAAAGTTATTCACAGTTTAATTCATACCAGAAAGCATAGAGTTAAGCTTTTGTCACTCATCAGAAGCCTTGGCCCAATCACAGCTAATCTTACACTGAGCAGAGTCTTGACCAGTCACAGCCAGCTTTACAAACACTCTGTCTGGGAGGTTCCTAACACTCCATGTGCTAGATTATTCCACACAGAGACACAGCCACATGGAGACAGAGCAAAGCAGAACAGACATACAGAGATCAGTTTTATGGAAGCAAAGGGCAAAATTTGGTAATTATACAGTTATATATATGTTCTTATTGTAAATAGTGTGATTAGAACTGAATACTGATCTGGCTGTGTGTTCACTTGTAGTTCCACCAAAAAAGCTAACCCTGCAAATACGAACCATATCAAACCTTCATACCTTCAAACCACAGTTATACCTTTCAGAGAAATCAGAGAATGCTTTGATAACTTACAGAGAGAGAGAGAGAGAGAGAGAGAGAGAGAGTAAATACTGAAGAAAGAAATATATCCACCATCTTATGTTAAATGACAAGATTGAATATTTGAATGCGATCGATGATGTCACACCTACAGCCACACCCCCCTGCAGTTGTAAACACACACACAGGGAACACTAAAATTCACAGCGCCCCCTGTGGTTAACTCCCAAACTGCAACTGTCATTTCCACAGTAAACAATGCAATTTAAATGCATTTTTTGCTGTGAAAATGACAATTGTCCCAAAAATGTGTCAAAATTGTCCGAAGTGTCCGCCATAATGTCGCAGTCACGAAAAAAATCGCTGATCGCCGCCATCACTAGTAAAAAAAAAAAAATGAATAAAAATGCAATAAAACTATCCCTTATTTTGTAAACGCTATAAATTTTGCGAAAACCAACCGATAAACGCTAATTGCGTTTTTTTTTTTACCAAAAATATGTAGAAGAATACGTATCGGCCTAAACTGAGGAAAAAAAATGTTTTTTTTATATATTTTTGGGGGATATTTATTATAGCAAAAAGTAAAAAATATTGCATTTTTTTTAAAATTGGCGCTCTATTTTTGTTTATAGCGCAAAAAATAAAAACCGCAGAGGTGATCAAATACCACCAAAAGAAAGCTCTATTTGTGGGGAAAAAAGGACGCCAATTTTGTTTGGGAGCCTCGTCGCACAACCGCGCAAATGTCAGTTAAATCGACGCAGTGCCGAATCGCAAAAAGGGGCATTTTGGTCCGGGTCTTAAGTGGTTAAGAATGTATACTCATAAAATGACTGGTTAATCCCATGAGTGCTTTTTCGACCACTAAATTTCCTTTATCCATCTTTTTTAAATCATCAATTGGATTTATATAGAGTTTTTCTCAAAAAGTATTACATTTTCGATAGTAAATCTTTTTCAGAGAACTTTACATAAGACCAAAAAGAAAAAAAAAGAAGACGAAAGGGGGACAGAGGAATACATTCTATTTGAGGGACAGTTGAGACCTACGGTATGATATCTATGATGTTGGCCATACACAGTTCAAATTTAGGCCAACTGTTGTTGAATCCAAAATTCAAACCATGGGTGGCCCTGTCTTGCCCAACCTAGATGTAGCTCACAATGTACATGAAAATGAAAATAGGAAGAGACCACACTGACACCCTATAGGAAGGTCCCTATAGGAAGCTATATACAAGTGAAGTTGTGAGAGGAGGTTACCGTATTTGTCGGCGTATAAGACGACTCACTAATATTCCAGCTGAAATGTTGGTTTGGGATATACTCGCCATTTAAGACGACCCCCTTCCCCCTCTCACTGTGCCATTAAATCACCTCACCGAGCCGCCCAAGCCAATCCTTCACTAAGCGCCAATGCCCAGCTCGAGTCAATGTCAGGGGCAGGCGAACCTTAGTAATCCTAATTGTACTGGCCGCTTCCTGTATATGGATTCATTGGGTAGTGTACGGTATTCCGTCACTTCCTCGATGCAGCAATGTCTCCTGGGAGCTTTTAGTGCTTAAAGTTCTTTCTAAATCCCACAATAAATCACGGCAGACCTCCGCAATGTCTCCTGGAAACAATGACAAAAGCTCCCAGGAGACATTGCGGCATTGAGGAAGTGACGGAATACCCGCACACTACCTGATGAATTCATATACAGGAAGCGGCCAGTAACATAAAGGATTACTAAGGTAACGTGGATAAAAACAACAAAAAACATGAGGTTTAGTAATTATGCATATGTGCGTATCATTTTTTTTGGGGGGGGGGAATGGATCTTGGGTGGGAGTTCCCACACTTTTTTTTCCCCAGGACTTGACCCCTGGTCAAAATTACTTTTCAACCTTTTAAAATCTGCAACATTTAAGCAAATAATAAATCTCAGTCCTGCCATTTAGGTCCTTGTTTATACGCAGTGGCGGCCCGTCCATAGGGGGCGCCCGGGGACCGCCCCCGTCTCCTGTAGTAAAAAAAAAAACGAGCCCTTTAAAGCATTTTATTTTGTTCACATTTATCCGCAGCTGGTGTGTTTTCGATTCCAAATTTGCATTTCAGTCCGACTTCAGGGGTGCCACCCATCAGTGCCACCTATCAATGTCACCAATCAGTGCCTCATCAAAAGTGCTGCCCATCAGTGTGACCTACCAGTGCCCATCAGTGTGAACTACCATTGCCCATTAGTGCCACCTGTTAGTGCCCATCAGTGTCAGCTACCAGTGCTCATCAGTGCCACCTACCAGTACCCATCAGTGACATCAGTGCCAACTATCAGTGCCCATCAGTGCCATCTATAAGTGGTACCTATTAGTAAGACCTATCAGTGCCACCTATCAATGTCACTAATCAGTCCCTCATCAACAGTGCTGCCTATCAGTGTCACCTACCAGTGCCCATCAGTGTCACCTACCAGTGTCCATCAGAGCCACCTATCAGTGCCCATCAGTGCTACCTACCAGTACCCATCAGTGACCATCAGTGCCACCTATCAGTGCCCATCAGTGCCACCCATCAGTGCCATCTTATCAGTGGCCATCAGTGCTGCCTTTTCTGTGCCTATCAGTGTCCATCAGTGCCCAAAAGTGCTGCCTTTTCTGTGCCTATCAGTGTCCATCAGTGCCCAAAAGTGCCGCCTCTTCAGCGCTTATCAATGAAGGAGAAAATTTTATAACAAACTGTGAAACAAGTTTTTGTTTTGTTTTCCTTTTTTTTTTTGTTTGTTTAGCAAAAAAATAAAAATCACAGTAGTGAATAAATACCACCAAAATAAAGCTCTATTTGTGTGAAAAAAATATAAAAATGTCATATGGGTACAGCGTAGCATGACCACGCAATTCCCACTCAAAGAGTGACAGAGCTAAATCAGCGAGGGCAGGAGGGGGGTTTAAGTGCCCGGTATTGAAGTGGTTAAAGCAAGAGGATCTCTAAAACAAAGCCGGGCCTAATATCTGCCTGATAAATCCAAACTTTATATCTGAACAAATTCCTGGTAGTCTATAATCACAGAGTAGGAACAGCAGGGACATAACAAATGAGAAGTAACATGTATCATTCATAAAAATGCAATCATATAAAGTCAATGAGAACCACATGTGCATCCTGAAGGACTGTTCAGAGACGTAATAAATATTCTCAGACAGCCCTAGAAAAGCTGGTGGGTGCGGGGATTACCAGACCAAACACTCAGGGTACAAAAAAAAAAAAGCGCTTGCATTAAACGCTCCACAATGCAGAGATAATATAACGCTCTCTCTCTTCATTTAAAAGCCTCTCTTAATGAATAGCCATTTAAATAGTAAAGGCTTAAATATATTGTTTAGGCATTTATCAATCAGCCTGTAGTCCGGCTTTGTTATGGAAAATACATGTACAAGACTTTTAATTGCACCGACCAGAAGATAAACTCATCCTGTCTCTTCACTGTAAAGGCTGTATTCACTTTGGCTTTTCTGCCATTCTTTCTCTGTAGTTAAAAAAAAAAAAAAAACCTTTTCAATGGCTGTTTAGACAGCTTGAATCGAACGCAGTAAACATTATTGATCTTTAAAGAGCAGCCAAACATCTCGTATTGGTTAAAGTGGGGTGGGGGGGGAGAGCGTTCAGGGGAGTATGTTTGGGACCTGAGGATTGTGTTACCGCAATAAATGGCGCCCCGGGCCTAGCTGAGATCGCAAAGCTTACCCAGGGCTGGCAGCGGTAACCCCTGTCACACTGTTTATCCTTAAAAGTGAGTCAAATGAAAGCCAGATTGTGGGTAAGATATACAACATAATGTCGCCAGAACGAGCGCGGCTCAGATGTTTGACAGCTAAATGAGTTACATGTTGATATCTTACAGGGGTCCATTATTCAAATAATCTTTACAAAAACAGGCACTTGGTTGAACGCATAGTGACCAAGACGGGTTCAAGCTGGGACCGGAGAGGAAGCTTAAAGCTCAAACGCTCGACTTTTCAATTACTTCCAGTTACAGACAAACAAATCATTGCAAGTCTGCTTAAGCGACTTAGCAAGTTCATTTAAATGACACTGTATTGGGGGGGTTGAGCCTTGCAGATAGACACGAATAAGGCTCGACTGATGTCACATTAGCCTGGGTGGCAAAACAGGCGCAGATGAGGCGTGGCAGGCAGGCAGAAATTGGCCTGGGGACAAATCTTTGGCAGATTGGACAATCTACTACTTATCTGCTATAAGGGATCTGGCCTGTGCATGGTCTGGTTGTTGACATAACCGTAAAAATGGGCATTAATACATTCCTATCATCATAAAATACATAAAAAATGTATACAGTGCGTATATCTATCTATCTATCTATCTATCTATCTATCTATCTATCTATCTATCTATCTATCTATCTATCTATCTATCATATATATACAGTACAGACCAAAAGTTTGGACACACCTTCTCATTCAAATAGTTGTCTTTATTTTCATGACTAATCATGTGAATCTACAATTTTCATACTCATGAAAATAAAGAAAACTCTTTGAATGAGAAGGTGCGTCCAAACTTTTGGTCTGTACTGTATGTATATAGATATATATATATATAGACATATCTATATATATATCTATATATATATATATATAGATATATATATATATATATATTTATATTCAAAAGAGTGTAATGTTAATCATTAATCAGATGGGTAACCTGTCCCTGCACTAGCCCAAACCTGGGATGCGGAGTGCTAAATAGACTCTGCCTGACCCAAGATGGCCACCAAGGTCACATGGGACACCAGAATCCAATCACCAGCTGTCTCCCTCTGACTTAGAAAATGATAGAGGAAACACATTTCTCACAACTTACTCAATCTTCTGCAATGCCTCTTCAGTTGATTGCCATTTCCGGTGGGAATTACAGACTGCACCTGCCTACAAACCAACAGTCCCTAAAGTTGTTATGAAAATTGGGACTTAAAGAATATGTAAACCCAACATGTCATAATCCTCATATGTGCCTGCTGTGTTCAACAGTCCAGCCACTAATAGAGAACTTCATAGGCGATATATAGATAGATAGATAGATAGATAGATAGATAGATAGATAGATAGATAGATAGAGATAGATAGATAGATAGATAGATAGATAGATAGATAGATAGATAGAGATAGATAGATAGATAGATAGATAGATAGATAGATAGATAGATAGATAGATAGATAGATAGATAGAGATAGATAGATAGATAGATAGATAGATAGATAGATAGATAGATAGATAGATAAATAGATATAGATAGATAGATAGATAGATGTGTATATCTATCTATCTATCTATCTATCTATCTATCTATCTATCAATCAATCAATCAGATAGATAGATAGATAGATATAGATAGATAGATAGATAGATGTGTATATCTATCTATCTATCTATCTATCTATCTATCTATCTATCTATCTATCTATCTATCTATCTATATCTATATATATAGATAAATCTATGAAAATATATATACATATCCATCTATCTATATATACATACATACATAGATATGTATCAATAGATAGATAGATTCTCAAAAGAGTGTAAAGTTAATCATTAACCAGACGGGTAACTGTCCCCACACTAGCCACTCAGATAAAACATATCCAAACCTGAAAGGAGGAGCCCTAAATAGTCTCTGCCTGCCCCAAGATGGCCACCGAGGTCACATGGACTGCACCTGCCTACAATCCAACGGTCCCTACAGAGGTTATGGTAGTTTGGACTTAGAGAATATATAAACCCAACATTTCATAAAACCTGAAATGTGCCTGCTGTGTACAACAGTCCAGCCATTAATAGTCAGAGAACTTCATGCATGTGTAGGCCCTTCCACAACTCTTGATTCTGTTCCTTGGTTGAGTCTACTTGGAATAACTTCTAGGGGAGGTAAAAGGGGGATTATATGGAGTTTATGCTTAGAAACTATGAAAGGAAAATACATTTTATGCACTTTATCATCAAGCAATGAATACTATCATGCTGGAAGTAGTGCTGATACTTTTACCAGCAAAAAATGTCCATGTGTAACAAATAATAAAGTTGCATTATGCTGAAAATAGTCCCATGCTCTCTTATGTCCAGAAGCACACTATATGACCAAATGTGTGTGGATAGAAGACCATTATAACTATATAAGCTTGCTGGACACCCCATTCCAAGCCTATTTATATGGCGTTGGACCTCCTTTGCAGCTTTAACAGTCTCTGCTTTTTTTGGGAAGTCTTTCCACAAGAATTTACAGTACTGATGTTTAATAAGAAGACCTTGGTATATAGAGATATTAAATAGGGCTGAGGCCAGGACACTGTAGGCCACTCGAGTTCCTCCACACCAAACTCTTCCAACCATGTCTTTATGAAGCTGGATATGTGCACATGGGCACAGTCATGGCACAGTCATGGTGGAACAGGAAAGAACCTTTCCAAAACTACAAGGTTGGAAGTACACATTTTCTAAAAAGCCTTTGTATGCTGGAACATTACCAGTGCCCTCCACCAGAAACACATGTATGTGAAGCTACATTATTTTCTAGGATTCAGTGGGGAAATGTTAAAACAATTGTTAGGTTTTTATTGGTATCTGGGGCTCCATTAGAGAGATCTACCCTCACTGCCTGTCCTGCCTACAAGGGTTTCACCAAACAGAAAGGGAGGGTAAAATCAGCATTGGCAAAGACACAAATAAAAATCTAGAATTGGAGCAGAATTATTTATTTTTTATTACTAATTTTTTAACCACTAGAGGCCCGTGCTATAGCCGAATGATGGCTACAGCACGGACCTGAAAATCCGGTAGGACGTCCCCTTTGCACGCGCAACGCACACGGCGTGCGCTGTGATCACCGTGTCACTGAGACTCGGGTGATCACAGATCCGTGTAAGGGGTCGGTCCTGGCCCCTTACCATGTGATCAGCTGTCAGCCAATGACAGCTGATCACATGATGTAAACAAAGGATCGGTAATCTTTTTTTTTCTCCTCACACTGATAGCGTGAGGAGAAAAAAAAGCTGATCATTGGCTTGTGTACAAGGGACATCTGTCCCAAAGAGGAAAAGGCAATTCTGCCTCATCTGTGCTCACCTGCCAGTGCCTCCTTCCATCTGCCAGTGCCCACAGTGCCACCTATCAATGCCCACAGTGCCACCTATCAATGCCCACCAGTGGTGCCAATCAGTGTCATCAGTGCCACCTAGTAATGCTTCCTATCAGTGCCGATCAGTGCCCATTATTGCTATCCACCAGTGCCCATCACTGTCACCTATCAGTGCCACCTATCAATGCTACCTATTAGTGACACTTCTCAGCACCCACTAGTGCCACCTATCAATGCTCTTCAGTGCCACCCATCAGTGCCACCTCACAGTGCCCACCAGTTCCTCCCATCAATGCCCACCAGTGCCGTCTTCTCGGTGCCCATCAATGCAGCCCATCGGTGCCCATTAAATGTAGCCCATCAGTGCAGCCCATCAGTGCCCATCAGTGCAGCCTCATCAGCGTACATCAATGAAGGAGAAAAATAATATATATATATATATATATATATATATAATATTTACTTTTCTTGGTCTTTTAAAACATTTTTAACAAAAAAATAAAAACCGCAGAGGAGATCAAATACCACCAAAAGAACTCTCTATTTGTGGGCGAACAAAATAATACAAATTTCACTTGGGTACAGTGTTGTATGACCGTGCAATTGTCATTCAAAGTGCGTCAGCGCTGAAATCTGAAAATTGGTCTGGGCAGGAGGGGGGTTTAAGTGCCCAGTAATCAAGTGGTTAAACAAATAAACATACACCTTACTTATCTAATTACAGTATTTCATTATATGACAACTATTTATTTATAAGCCTTAAATTAATATTCATTTTGTGCCATATATCATGTCAATATTTTAAGCATTTGGGGATTTCATTATTAAAGGTTGTTTTATAGTTTTCTTATATGTTAATTTTATACAATTATATTGTTCATTGTATATTATTATTGTTCATTTTATGCTATTATTCTACTATTATATATTTTATTATATACATTATGTTATTATTGATAATATTTCACCCTAATTACCAACGCTGCTAATAGTGTTAATGTCGTTATTATTATTTTTTTATTGTTATTATGAGAAAGAACTCTATCATCATAACTATCATTATACTACTATGATTCTCACTTTCATTACCATATTTTTGAATACTAATACTATTGATTTGTTATCTTTCGACTTTTACTGTGCCCTTACTGGTATTTCTCCTTGTTCTTTGACTCTCCAGATTATGTATAATGCCGCGTACACATGATGGGAAATTCCGTGTGTAGGCTGCAATGGAATTTTTCTGTCAGAATTTCTGCCAAGAAAAAATTGGGAGTTGGTTCTCAAATTTTCTGACGGGAAAAGTTATTTTCGGAATTTCGGATCCGAACGTCTGTATGCTCTGAATCAAGTCGACACATGCTTGGAATCATTGAACTTCATTTTTCTCGGCTCGTCGTAGTGTTGTACGTCTCTGCGTTCTTGACGGTCGGAATTTGGTGTGACCGTGTGTATGCAAGATGAGTTTGAGCCAAAATTAAATTCAGTCGGAAAAAAATCCACGGTTTTCTTGTCGGAATTTCCGATCGTGTGTACGCAGCATTAGAAAAAAATATTTGACTAGACAACAATTTTATCATTCGGGAGGGGGACAGGGGGGTCCACATATTTTGGCAATATAGTATATTTCACAGGGTGGCAGCACACCTCCCAACTTTTTGAGATGGGAACTAGACATGTGCATTTGTTTTCGTCCGAATGCATTTTCGTCCGAATTTCAGGTATTTTCGTTATCGTTTTAACAAACGATAATGAAACCACATAAAACAAAATCCGAAAGATCCGACATAAACAAATGCTTTATTTTCGTTTTTGTTGCGGTCGAATGTGCCTAACCTTACCTCTATTAGTCCAATATTATTCTACATAAGGAGAAAAGATTCGACATAGAGAGAAGAGATTTGACATTATAGAGAGAAAAGTTTTGACATAGAGAGACATGAAGATTCGACATAGAGAGAAAAAATTGGACATTATAGAGAGAAAAGATTCGACATAGAGAGAAAAGATTCGACATAGAGAGACATGAAGATTCGACATAGAGAGAAAAAATTTGACATTATAGAGAGAAAAGATTCGACATTGAGAGACATGAAGATTCGACATAGAGAGACATGAAGAGTCGACATAGAGAGACATGAAGATTCGACATAGAGAGACATGAAGATTCAACATAGAGAGACATGAAGATTCGTCATAGAGAGACATGAAGATTTGACATAGAGAGACATGACATAGAGAGACATGAAGATTCGACATAGAGAGATATAGAGAGACATGAAGATTCGACATAGACAGACGTGAAGATTCGACATAGCGAGACATGAAGAGTCGACATAGAGAGACATGAAGATTCGACATAGAGAGACATGAAGATTCGACATAAAGAGACATGAAGATTCGACAAAGAGAGACATGAAGATTCGACAAAGGTACATAGGCACAAGGCACACCCCCTGTCACGCCTCCTTAACCACTTGAGATCCACGCTATAGACAAAAGACGTTCAAAGTGCGTCTCTCAAGTGCCGAGTGGACGTCTTTTTATGTGCATTACCCACGCGCGCCGATGGGGGGCGCGCAGCGGGTTAACACTGTGCCGGTAGATCGCTAAGGAGCCAATGTGTGTGCCTGGCGGCCGCGATGTCCGCCAGGTACCCATGATCGGCGGTGACAGCAGGGACGTGGAACTCTGTGTGTGTAAACACAGAGCTCCACATCTTGTCAGGGAGAGAGAAGACCGATCTGTGTCCCTTGTACATAGGGACACAGCATCGGTCACCTCCCCCAGTCAGTCCCCCTTCCCCCACAGTTAGAACACACCCAGGGAATACATTTAACCCCTTCCTCACCCCCTAGTGTTAACTCCTTCCCTGCCAGTCACATTTATACAGTAATTAGTGCATTTTTATAGCACTAATCGCTGTATAAATGTGAATGGTCCCAAATTTGTGTCAAAAGTGTCCGATATGTCCGTCGCAATATCGCAGGCCTGACAAAAAAATCGCAGATCGCCGCCATTACTATTAAAAAAATAAATAAATCTATCCCCTATTTTGTAGGCTCTATAACTTTTGCGCAAACCAATCAATATACGCTTATTGCGATTTTTTTAACAAAAATATGTAGAAGAATACGTATCGGCCTAAACTGAGGAAAATTGTTTTTTTTTTGTTTTTTTTTTAAATTGGGATATTATTATAACAAAAAGTAAAACATAATGTGTTTTTTTTTTACAAATTTGCTGTTTTTTTTTGTTTATAGCTCAACAAATTAAAATCGCAGAGATGATCAAATACCACCAAAAGAAAGCTAAAAATGATAAAAATATCATTTGGGTACAGTGTTGTATGACTGCGCAATTGTCATTCAAAATGCGTCAGTGCTAAAAGCTGAAAATTGGTCTGTGCACAAAGGGGGTTTAAGTGCCCAGTAATGAAGTGGTTAAAGGAGAATTATAGATAATAAAATGATTAGTGAAAACCACAAGTGCTTTATTTTTTATTTATTTTACCACTACTATTCCTTTTTATTGGCTCTTGAACTTTACAAATGCAGCATTTTAGAAACCGGACAAAATTTTTAGCACTGGGAAACACTTTTTGAAAGATAAATAGTGCATTTTATGTACAATTATGCAGATCAGACCAAAATGAGGGAAACATGTGGAGAAAAGAGTGACAGAGGGACATTGTTCCATATCGGGGGCAGTCCCTCGAAATCAGGGACAGTTGGCATAAAAGTTGACATTAAATATAACTGTCAGCTGCAGAATAGCCAAAAACCTGTTTTTTTGTCCTGGGCGGGCAGGTTGGCTCATTCTAGAAGCCGGGTGGGTAGTGGCGTAGGACTCTGATTTGATTTGAGTTCTGCTTTAAACAGCCCTCCTCCAGTTGTTAACTTTGCAGATTGACCTTAAGTGTCATGAAAGAAAAAAGAATGATGCCCATTAGGATGCTGGGCTTAGAATTGTGTCTCATTCAAAGGAGAACACTTTGTCATTGTCTGTCATGTTGATCTCTAACCATATTACAGGAAATCAGAGTTTATTTACTTTGGGAGCCCAGAGCAATCCCGCACATACCCCAAATATGCTCTAATGAATTGGTATTAGTATTCCACTTACAGATGTCTGAGCGCCAATGAGACCTTTACTGCTTGTGTTCACGTTCCCCAATGGCACAGGAGCACAGACCCCCCCCCCCCCCCCCCCCCGGGACATCTGCAGATCCAATGTGGGACCTAAGAAGATAAGAAGATTCCTGGAGTAAGGTGACCAGATTTTTTAAATGAAATCCAGGAACATATTTATTTATTTTTATTGGCAAATAATAAACTATTTTATAAGCATATTTTCCTCAAATGATATATGCAGTGTATGTGGTATGTGTTTATGTAATAATTGTATGATATATGCGTGTTTCTGGAAAACCTTTATATACCAGCCCCATAGTATTATTATACAGCCCAAACGTATAACGTCATTATTTTCTTGTTCAACTTCACAAGTGCCCATCAATGCAGCCTCACCAGTGCCCTCCAATGCAGCCTCACCAGTTCCCATCAGCTCAGCCTCATCAGTGCCCATCAACTCAGCCTCACCAGTGCCCATCAGCTCAGCCTCACCAGTGCCCACCCATCAATGCAGCCTCACCAGTGCCCATCAGTCTTATCAGTGCCCATCAATGCAGCCTTACCAGTGCCCATCAATGCAGCCTCACCAGTGTCCATCAGCTCAGCCTTATCACTGTACATCAATGCAGCCTCAGCAGTGCCCATCAATGCAGCCTCACCAGTGCTCATCAATGCAGCCGGATCAGTGCCAACCAATGCAGCCTCACCAGTGCCCATCAGCTCAGCCCTATCAGTGCCCATTAATGCAGACTCACCAGTGCCCATCCTCTCAGCCTCATCAGTGCCCATCAATGCAGCCTAACCAGTGCCCATCAATGCAACCTGCTCAGTGCCCACCAATGCAGCCTCACCAGTGCCCATCAGCTCAGCCTTATCAGTGCCCATCAATGCAGCCTCACCAGTGCCCATCAATGCAGCCTCACCAGTGCCCATCAATGCAGCCTTATCACTGCACATCAATGCAGCCTCACCAGTGCCCAGCAATGCAGCCTCAACAGTGCCCAGCAATGCAGCCTGCTCAGTGCCCACCAATGCAGCCTCACCAGTGCCCATCAGCTCAGCCTTATCAGTGCCCATCAATGCAGCCTCACCAGTGCCCATCAATTCAGCCTCGCCAGTGCCCATCAATGCAGCCTCACCAGTGCCCATCAGCTCAGTCTCATCAGTCCCCATCAATGTAGCCTCACCAGTGCCCATCAATGCAGCCTCACCAGGGCCCATGAGCTCAGCCTCCTCAGTCCCCATCAATGCAGCCTCACCAGTGCCCATCAATGCAGCCTCACCAGTGCCCATGAGCACAGCCTCATCGGTGCCCATGAGCTCAGGCTCACCAGTGCCCATCATTGCAGCCTCATCAGTGCCCATTAGCTCAGCCTTATCAGTGCAGCCTCACCAGTACTAATCAGATTACCGCTGCCCTTCAGATTATGTAACTTAAGTGACGTTCCAACCAAAAACGAATAACTGCGCATGCATTATGTATTTCCAACATGCGTTCCAAACACTTCATGATCTGACGGGTAGCGATAATCTGATAGAAGACCCATGCGGACATCTTACTACACCCATCTACGTCTTGAATTTCAGAGTAATTTTGGCAATAAAGTGAGTGTGTATATATATATATATATATATATATATATATATATATATATATTATATATATATATATATATATATAGTGTATTGATATCTGTGATGCTGTTTTAATGTTTAATTTTGAAAACCTAAAGCAGTGATGGTGAACCTTGGCACCCCAGATGTTTTGGAACTACATTTCCCATGATGCTCATCTACACCGCAGAGTGCCTTAACATCATGGAAAATGTAGTTCCAAAACATCTGGGGTGCCAAGGTTCGCCATCACTGGCCTAAAGGTTTAGCGCTGAGCAGTGTGGAGTGTACCAACATGGACACTGCCACCTTCCTACTGCTGGTGTCCATCAAAACAGCATCACAAATGTCAATATATTATATTTATTTATATCCGCTCACTTTATTCCTAAAATTATTCTAAAATTCAAGACGTAGCTGGGTGTAGTAAGATGTCGGCATGTGTGTTCTATCACATTACCGCTACCCGTCAGATCATTTAAAAGTGACCTATAAACTGTACAACTCAATTGAAAAACAAACTGAAAGCTATTTGGGGGGGGGGGTAAAAACAAAAACTAAAATGACATGGTTGCATAAGTGTACACACCAACTGGGGATGTAGCTGTGTTCAGAATTAAGCAATCCCATTCAAATCCATGTTAAATAGGAGTCTGTACACATCTGCCATCATTTAACATGTCTCTGATTATCCCCAAATAAAGTTCAGCTGTTCTAGTAGGTCTTTCCTGACATTTTTTCTCAGTTGCATCCTACAGCAAAAGCCATGGTCCGCAGAGAGCTTCCAAAGCATCAGAGGGATCTCATTGTTAAAAGGTATCAATCAGGAGAAGGGTATAAAATAATTTCCAAGGCATTCTATATACCATGGAACACAGTGAAGACCATCATCATCAAGTGGAGAAAATATGGCACAACAGTGACATTACCAAGAACTGGACATCCCTCCAAAATTGGTGAAAAGACAAGAAGAAAACTGGTCAGGCAGGCTGCCAAGAGGCCTACAGCAACATTAAAGGAGCCGCAGGAATATCTGGTTCATGCGACAACAATCTCCCGTATCCTTCATATGTCTGGGTTATGGGGTATAATGGCAAAAGAAATGCAGAAGATATGAAGAAAAACATCCAATCCCAGCTAACTTCTGTAAAAACACTTCTGAAGTCTCCCAAAAGCATGTGGGAAAATATGGTATCATCTGATAAAACCAAGGTTGAACATTTCGGCCATAATTCCAAAAGTAATGTTTGGCGCAAAAACAATACTGCACATCACCAAAAAACACCATACACACCGTGAAGCATGGTGGTGGCAGCATCATGCCTTTGGGCTGTTTTTCTTCAGCTGGAACAGGGGCCTTTAATGAGGTGGAGGGAATTATAAACCGTTCCAAATACCAGTCAATATTGGCACAAAACCTTCAGGCTTCTGCTAGAAAGCTGAACATGAAGAGGAACTTCATCTTTCAGCATGACAATGACCCAAAGCATACATCCAAATCAACAAAGGAATGGCTTCACCAGAAGAAGATTAAAGTTTTGGAATTGTGCCCAGACCTGAATCCCATTGAAAATCTGTGGGGTGATCTGAAGAGGGCTGTGCACAGGAGATGTCCTCGCAATCTGACAGATTTGGAGTGTTTTTGCAAAGATACGGGCAAATATTGTCAAGATGTGCCATGCTGATAGACTCAGACCCAAAAAGACTGAGTACTGGAATAAAATCAAAAGGTGCTTCAACAAAGCATACAGTTGCAAGAAGTATGTGAACCATTTTGTAATGATATGGATTTCTGCACAAATTGGTTATAAAATATGATCTGATCTTCATCAAATGGCGCGTACACACGATCACTTTTTGTGATGTAAAAAAAAAAGGTTGTTTTATCTCACGAAACAAAACAACGTTTTTCAAACTTTATTTTAAAAAACGACGTTGCCTACACACCATCGTTTTCTGAAAATGCTCTTGCAAAGCGTGGTTACGTACACCACGTTCGACGGCACTCTGTTCCATTGAAGCTTCCGTTTCATAACTTGCTTCTGAGCATGCGTGGGTTTAAAAACGTTGTTTTAAATGTCGTTTTGCCCACACACGATCATTTTTTGTGAAACAAAAGACGACATTCTGAAAAACGACATAAAAAATTGAAGCATGTTCGAATTTTTTTTTGCTTGTTTTTCAAAAGACATAAAAGAACGTTTTGCCCACACACGATCATTTTAAATGACGTTTTTTAAAACGTTGTTTTATTTCATCACAAAAAACGACCGTGTGTACGTGGCATCAGTCACAACAATAGACAATCATAGTCTGCTTAAACTAATAACACACAGAATTAAATGTTACCATGTTTTTTTTTAACACACCATGTAAACATTTAGGGCCAAAGTGAGATACGCTTATATATATTGTTAGGATACGACAGGCGTAAGTCTCCTACGCCGACGTATCTTAACTGCATTTTTACGCTGGCCGCTAGGGGCGTTCCCGCTGATTTACGCCTAGAATATGTAAATCAGCGAGATACGCCTATTCACGAACGTACGCCCGGCCAACGCAGTGAATTTACGCCGTTTACGTAAGGCGTTTTCCGGCGTAAAGATAAACCACCAAAAAGATGGCGCATCCTATGTCGGGACCGCATCGAATTTTTCAGATTTTACGTTGTTTGCGTAACTCTTCTGTGAATGGGGCTTTACGTCAATTATGTTCACGTCAAAACCAATGCGTCTTAGCGTCATAATTTGGAACATGCGCACTGGGATACATCCACGGATGGCGCATGCGCAGTTAAAAAAAAACGTAAAAAACGTGGGGTCACAACACATTTGGATAAAACACGCCCACCTCATCCACATTTGAATTACCCGGGCTTACGCCAGCCCATTTACGCTACGCCGCCATAACTTAGCTTGGTGAATACAGCATTTACCTTGCTAATTTACGGCGGCATAGCGTATCAGAGCTACGTTACACCCGCGGAAATTTAAACCGCGCTACGTGAATCTGGCTCTTACAGTGCAGGTGGAAAAAGTATGTGAACCCCTAGACCAGGGGTGTCAAACTGGTGGCCCTCCAGCTGTTGCAAAACTACAAGTCCCATGTGGCATTGCAAGGCTAACAGTTACAAGCATGACTCCCGCAGGCAGAGGAATGATGGGACTTGTAGTTTCGGAACAGCTGGAGGGCCGCCAGTTTGACACCCCTGCCCTAGACTAATGACATCTCCAAGAGCTAATTGGAGTGAGCCAACTGGAGTCCAATCAATGAGATGAGATTGGAGGTGTTGGTTACAGCTGCCCTGCCCTATAAAAAACACACAACAGTTGTGGGTTTGCTTTTCACAAGAAGCATTGCCTGATGTGAACGATGCCTCGCACAAAAGAGCCCTCAGAAGACCTACGATTAAGAATTGTTGACTTGCATTATTTTTATTTTTTATTTTTACTTCCCTCCACCTAAAAGATTTCAGTTTGTTGTTCAACTGAGTTGTACGGTTTATAGGTCACATCAAAGGTGGAAAAGGTTCTGAAATTATTCATCTTTGTCTAATTTTTTTACATTACAGAAACCTGACTTTTTATATCCACTGTACCTTGTTACCACACAAGTGCTGCAGCACAACTGGCTCCTTGTGCTGCTTCTTCCGTTCCTATTCTGAGCTCTGTAATGTGGACTGCTAACAGCTGATGTTGTCACTGATGAAGTCAAATTCAGGAACTAATGCCGCGTACACACGATCACTTTTCGGCGTTGAAAAAAATGAAGTTTTTCATCATGGAAAAAAACGACGTTTTTCCAACTTCATCATTAAAAACGACGTTGCCCACACACCATTGTTTTTCAAAAAACTGATGAGCAAAGCGTGGTGACGTACAACACGTACGACGGCACTCTAAAGGGGAAGTTCCGTCTCATAACTTGCTTCTGAGCATGCGCGGGTTTAAAACGTCATTTTAGCCCACACACGATCATTTTTTTACAACCTGAAAAACAACATTTTTAAAAACGACGTTAAAAAATGAAGCATGCTCAAAAAAATTTTTTGTTGTTTTTCAGAAGATCAAAAATCATGTGAAGACCACACACGATCATTTTTAATGACATTTTTAAAGACGTCGTTTTTTTTTCATGCCGAAAAGTGATTGTGTGTACGCGGCATTACACTGCTTCCATTAAAAAAAAGTCATGATTTTCGTTATATAAGCATGTACTCCTCCTAGAGGGACCACATTTCCAAACTACCATTCAGGGACACCCTACCTTCCCAAAAATCTGCTTGTGCTGTAACCAATCACAGCACAGTGATTGGACACAAGAGGCGGGATTTATGATTTCTCTAATCTCAAGCAAGGGGGCAGGGATTGTGCTCCTCCAGGCATTCCCGGCCAGGACAAGTAATGTCAGTGAGTAAAGCGGGGATGTGGCAGACTTTTTTGGGGGCATCAGATTGGCTTGGGGGTGGCTGCGTCAGTTTCATTTCAGGACACTGTATTGTCCTGGAATGAATGTGCCCGGGTTAGACCTGCAAAAGGCGGGACTGTCCCGGGCAATCCAGGACACGTGGTCACCCTAACTTCTCCTCAATGAGAAGTTGCCTTCAAAGAATGATTTTACTTTTGAGTGTGACTCAAGTCTAGCACCCCCTGTGGTGTTCAGATGAATTACGCAATCCATATGAACTGCAATCAATGAATCATTTTTGTTACATCTAACACTACTGTATCTAAGCAATAGTTGATTTTATATAAGGGTGTAAGCATTTAATATCACAATGGTTTTCTTTAATGGAAAACAAAAGTTTATTGCGCCTGGTTGATGTGGTTTGTAATATGTCTGCGACCACATGTGATACTGGAGTCAGAACATTTAATTGGAAAAAAAATGTAATTAAACAACTGATCAAACATATGTTTCAGTTAAGTCTATGTCCATGCTAGTACAGAGAAAGGGCTTTTTTTTTGTCCCCCTTAAAATGTCATTGTGTTCCTGTTATTTCATTATGCCTATGATCACTATGCATGAAGATGTTAAAAGGACTTCAATTACAATCAGATGGGTTACATTTGGGTCCCATTTAAGCGGCTTGATTACACTGGAAGCGTATTATAGAAGACAATAAAGAACAATTCTGAGGCCGAATCTCAAGTCAGTTTTGTGTCCTCTGAGTAATTCTGGGATTTAATAACTATGTTTGCCACACACAGAGGAACCATATCCAGCAATTAGTGTAACCCCCCAACAACTTATAATATAAAATAATTATGCTCTAAGCATAAAAACTCGAAAGTTCCTATGCCCTTCGGGTCCAAAAATCACTCTTTATTATGTATTTGTTAAAAAAAAGTGATTAAAGTTTATGTAAACCCAAGCCATGAACTTCTCTTATTTGTTCCTTTTTGATCTGGTATAAATATAATATTGCATTTTGTTATATCTAGTTTATAAATGTAAAAAAATGCCCTGTTGATCCTGACAGATTTCTTTTGAGCTGATAATTACCCAATCAGTTACATTGTTCTTTCTGTAAACTTTAAAATCACCCCCCCCCCCCTATGTTATAGAGATGGGGGAGTTCTGTAGTCCTGTCCTAGGGCAATAATGCTGCTCCTACATACAGCACATGGAGTAAAGGTTGTCCCCCTGTCTATAAGACTATAGCCTCCTCCTACACACGATCAGATTATCTGACGGGAATTGTGTTGGGACAGGCTGTTGTCCGAAAATCCAACCGTTTGTATGCTCCATCGGACATTGTATTATTTTGCCCAGGGGCCCATGATGCTATTAAGATGGCCCTGGCACAGGGACCCAATCAGGTATGCTGCAGTGTGAAGAGCATACTGATGGGAGGAGAGGAGAATGCACAGGAACAAGTTTTCAGTGTGCTGCTTCTGTTTTCATTGTCCAATCTCAGGCCGGGGGAGGACCAGACTGACAAGTGTTACTTAATGGGGTTGTAAAGGTACAATTTTTTTTTCCTAAATAACTTCCTTTACCTTAGTGCAGTCCTCCTTCACTTACCTCATCCTTCCATTTTGCTTTCAAATGTCCTTATTTCTTTTGAGAAATCCTCACTTCCTGTTCTTCTGTCTGTAACTCCACACAGTAGTGCGAGGCTTTCTCCATGGTGTGGAGTGTCGTGCTCGTCCCCTCCCTTGAACTACAAGAGAGTCAGGACGCTCTCTACTTTGTAGATAGAGAAAGGAGCTGTGTGTTAGTGGGCATCCTGACTCTCCTGTAGTCCAAGGGAGGGGGCGAGCACGACACTTCACACCAGGGAGAAAGCCTCACATTACTGTGTGGAGTTACAGACAGAAGAACAGGAAGTGAGGATTTCTCAGAAGAAATAAGGACATTTAAAAGCAAAATTAAAGGATGAGGTAAGTGAAGGAAGACTGCACTAAGGTAAAGGAAGCTATTTAGGAAAACAAATTGTAACTTTACAACCCCTTTAAGCACATGCCGACCAGCCGCAGTCATTCTACGGCGGCAGGTGGGCTGTCCTGGGCGAGAGCCCGTCATACTACGTCGCATTTTCGACGGCCACTAGGGGGCGCGTGCGCGCCGCCGGCGGCGCACGCATGCTCCCCGCACGCCCTTGAGGCCCGCGCGCGCCCCCCGCACGCCCTTGAGTCCCGCACGCGTGCCCGGCGGGTCCGATCGCTGCCGGGCACCCGCGATTGCTTGTTACAGAGCGGGGAACGGGAGCTATGTGTGTAAACACATAGCTCTCGTTCCTGTCAGCGGGGGAAACGCTGATTTTCTGTTCATACAATGTATGAACAGAAGATCAGTGATTTCCCCTAGTGAGGCCACCCCCCCCCCCCATACAGTTAGAACACAACAGGAACACACTTAACCCCTTCCCTGCCCCCTAGTGTTAACCCCTTCACTGCCAATGGCATTTTTATAGTAATACAATGCATTTTTATAGCATTGATCGCTAAAAAAATGCCAATGGTCCCAAAAATGTGTCAAAAGTGTCCGATGTGTCCGCCATAAGATCGCAGAACTGAAAAAAAACGCTGATCGCCGCCATTACTTATAAAAAAAAAATATTAATAAAAATGCCATAAAACTACCCCCTATTTTGTAAACGCTATAACTTTTGCGCAAACCAATCAATAAACGCTAATTGCGATTTTTGTTTACGAAAAATATGTAGAAGAATACGTATCGGCCTAAACTGAGAAAAAAAAAAGTTTTTTTATATATTTTTGGGGGATATTTATTATAGCAAAAAGTAAAAAATATTGATTTTTTTTCAAAATTGTCGCTCTATTTTTGTTTATAGCGCAAAACATAAAAACCGCAGAGGTGATCAAATACGACCAAAAGAAAGCTCTATTTGTGGGGAAAAAGGGACGCCAATTTTGTTTGGGAGCCACGTCGCACAACCGCGCAATTGTCAGTTAAAGCAACGCAGTGCCGAATCACAAAAAGTGCTCTGGTCAGGAAGGGGGTAAATCCTTCCGGGGCTGAAGTGGTTAAGTGCATTAGAGAAATGTATGTTGCCCTGCCAGAGTGGGGTTGTGCTGTTGCAGAGCTGTGTATATATAAGGACTGGATGCAGGGCCGATCCGCCCTATACGCTCACTATGCAAGCCGATTAGGGCCCCGCAAAGCTGTGGAGGGCCCCCCAAATTACTAGAAGCCCTGCCTGGTGAGAAGTCATTTTCAGCCCTGCTTCTCAACTCGCTGGCTGCATGGGAGAAGAGGAGAAGAGGTAAGAAGTCAGCACCCGCCGCTTCTCACTTTAATGTAAGATGTCATTTCTGACAGCAGAACACACACTCCCTCCGCTTCTCAACTTTAATCTTTAATGTGAGTGACATGTCACTGCACATGCCATCCCCCCCCCCCCCCCGGCAGGGAGGTCAGGATCGGCACTGACTGGATGCATAGTTCCCAACTGTCCCCGATTGCGAGGGACTGTCCCTGATTTGGAGCAATGTCCCTCTGTCCCTCATTCCTCCTCATTTGTCTCTCATTTTGGTCTAATCTCTATAGATGTATATACAATGCACTTTTTATCTTTCAAAAGGTGTTTCCCAGCGCTAAACCTTTCCTCCAATTTCTAAATTGTTGCAATCGTAAATTTTAAAAGCCAATGTAAAGGAATAGTAATGGTAAAAAAAAAGCCCTTGTGGATTTATTTAACTTTTTTGGGTTAATTCTGCTTTAACCCCCCTGCCGGTATCCCCGAGCGTGACTCGGGGTGGATTTTTTATGTAAAAATCGGTATCCCCGAGTCACGCTCGGGGTGAATATGCAGAGCGCTGGCTTACCTTGTATCCAGGCAGGGTACTGTACTTACCTTGTCCCTGGATCCAGCGATGCATCCCCGCTGTGTGAGCGAGTGGCGTCCTCCATTCGACTCACACAGTGCCCGCGCGCCGCCGATCTCCGTTCCCTGCGATGTAACGGCGCACGGGGGCAGAGACCGGCGGAAAATTCAAAAAAGTAAACAAACACATTACATACAGAATACTGTAATCTTATAGATTACAGTACTGTATGTAAAACGTACACACCCCCCCTGTCCCTAGTGGTCTGCCCAGTGCCCTGCATGTTCTTTTACATAATAAAAACATTTTTTTTGTGCCTGCAAACTGTAGATTGTCCATAGCAACCAAAAGTGTCCCTTTATGTCAAAAGTGATTTTAGAGCAGCTAGAAAACAGCGATAATAAATTATAATCACTTGCAGAATTGAGAGATAGCGATTTGTGGGGAAATTCGTCATAAAAAAATAAAAGTAATGACAGCGACAATTCTGCAACTGAGCAAATTTCAGTGATTTTGATTTGATTACATTAGTGAATAATTTTTATTATAATTACATTATTATTTGTTATAATTATTTATAGTTATTTATTATATTATAATTTTATGATTTTGTGTTTCAAACTTTATCATACCCGGGATGTTTACTAGACTCTGGTTTGGACAAATTTAAGTGAGTTATTCCTAAGAATTACAGGACTACACTATAAAACGCAGAATTTCCATGCAAAATAATTGTACCGCTTTTGGTACGTAATTCCAGACATAATCATACCGCCAGGGAGGTTAAGGGGGTGTGGCAAGGTGTGTGTCCTATTTCTACATACGTTTGCTAGTAGGCGTCCCTCATTCCCATCTCAAAATGTTGGGAGGTATGTGGAGGGACAGAACTACAACTATTTTGTCAGGCTCAAATTTGTGTGTTTTATCTGAGTATATACAGTAGGTGTCTAAAGTTTAGTGCAGTGATGGTGAACCTTGGCACCCCAGATGTTTTGGAACTACATTTCCCTTGATGCTCAACTACACTGCAGCGTGCATGAGCATCATGGGAAATGTAGTTCCAGAACAGCTAGGGTGCCAAGGTTCGCCATCACTTTAGTGTCACATCCTTTATTGCCAGAAGGTTTCCATTGTCACAGGCGATGTTTGAAACATCCATGCCCACTCTCAGATGACCTTGCTGTCCATTAATATTTTTGCCCTAGGCTTTTCCAAAGAAAACATCCTGACCTCTCCTGTGTGCCCCTTCCAGTTCACACCAGTAATGCCTTTTCTTTATTTCTTCTTTTACAAATAGGGGAAACATCCTCTTTGTAAACTTTATCTTATGTATATTTTTAATTAGATAGTCAAACGACCAAACAAAGACATGAAGTCTCCAGAAATGCAGCCGGCTTCGGTAAGGATATACAGAAGGCCAGTAATTTGACAGGTGAGAACATCCATAGCAGACACACAAGGAAGAAAGAATGCTGCTTTTCAAAGGTGGAATTCAGAGGTTAGTTCCTCTGACTGCATTGACACTACAGATAACCTCGCTACATCCATCTTGAATTGGCAGCTCAGTTACAATGACTGTCACTTTGCTAATTACCTATTTTCAACCTATCTTTCTGCAGGCTCGGCTCACAATCTTGTTTCTTTTTCATTCTAATAAAAGGAGCTTCAACGTGCAAAATAACACGCTATCCATCCCACTTTATTGCAATTTGGTATGCCAGACTTGGCTAGATCTCTGAGGCTTCTGTGGAAATTATATGGGTTAAACTGCTTAAAATTGGCTAGCGAAGAGACTTCATTCAATACAAAAGCTTCGGCCTCCCTGGAAATCCCATTGCTGGGTGATCGGATGGTGGCCTGGTCTGGGAGAAGAAGCCGTCCTTGATATTGGTAAGCTCTACCGCAATGGGGGGCAAGGGGGATGACAAGCAAAACAAAAGATCAAGTCATAGAAAGATTAGGAAGATGTTGATTTTTTTTTCGGGACATCAATGAGTCTGCAAAGAGTAAAAAATGCTCAAAAAAGTCGAAAAAAAATTAAGCTTTCATGGGAATTAAGGAAAATGTGATACAATTTTTGTTCTAATTTCCCATATTAACAATCATAATTAGCAAATAGCAATGAGTGAAATTTTGAGTTTTCATGTCCACAAAAGCTGGAAGATTTTAGCCAAATTTTGCCAATTGGTAATTTGCATTGGAGTCAATATAAATGGAGGAATGAAAACTTTTTTGGTGGTTTTAAAAGGTGTAAGGGGACCATCTGAATGGGACGTAATTGAATGACATTTAATAATTACAGATTTTCAAAAAAGTTGAAAAAACTTAAGCTTTTATGGGAATAAAGGGAAATTTAATACATTATTTTTTCTAATTGCCCATCTTAACAATCATAATTAGCAATGAGTGAAATTTCAAGTTTTCATGTCCACAAAAGCTAGGAGATTTTAGCCAAATTTCGCCAGTTGGCAATTTGCATTGGAGTCAATATAAAAGGAGGAATGAAAATGTTTTTGGTGGTTTTTAAAGATGTAAGGGGACCATCTGAACGGGATGTAATTGAATGACATTTAATAATTACAGATTTATTTATTTTTTTGTTTTGTTTATTAAATGTTTATTAGAGCATAATGTAACAATATAATCAAAATGCATCAAGAGACAATGGCCCGAATTCACAAAGCACTTACACCGACGTAACACACCTTTTCCCGGCATAGCCTAAATATGGGCCCGGCGTATGTGTGCGCCACAGTCACAAACCAAGATACGCCTAAAAATAGTCCATCCTACCTCGACGTATCTTACTTACGCTGGCGTGGTGTGGGTACAAATATGGTCTGGACGTATATTGCTTCTCCCATTGATTAGGCATTCAAATATGCAAATGAGGGAAATACGGCGATTCACATACGCAGTGTATATACAATGTATGAACAGAAGATCAGTGATTTCCCCTAGTGAGGCCACCCCCCCATACAGTTAGAACACACCCAGCAACACACTTAACCCCTTTCCTGCCTCCTAGTGTTAACCCCTTCACTGCCAATGGCATTTTTATAGTAATCCAATGCATTTTTATAGCATTGATCGCTATAAAAATGCCAATGGTCCCAAAAATGTGTCAAAAGTGTCCGATGTGTCCGCCATAATATCGCAGTACCGAAAAAAAACGCTGATCGCCGCCATTACTAGTAAAAAAATAATAATAATAAAAATGCCATAAAACGACCCCCTTTTTTGTAAACGCTATAAATTTTGCGCAAACCAATCCATAAACGCTAATTGCGATTTTTTTTAACGAAAAATATGTAAAAGAATACGTATCGGCCTAAACTGAGGAAAAAAAATGTTTTTTTATATCTTTTTTGGGGATATTTATTATAGCAAAATGTAAAAAATATTGATTTTTTTTCAAAATAGTCGCTCTATTTTTGTTTATAGCGCAAAAAAAAAAAACCGCAGAGGTGATCAAATACCACCAAAAGAAAGCTCTATTTGTGGGAAAAAAAGGACGCTAATTTTGTTTGGGAGCCACGTTGCACGACCGCGCAATTGTCAGTTAAAGCGACGCAGTGCCGAATCACAAAAAGTGCTCTGGTCTTTGGACAGCAATATGGTCCGGGGCTAAAGTGGTTAAATTCGAACGTTCGAGTCCCATAGATTTCAATGGGGTTCTAAATGTTCGCGCGAACATTCGGTCCGTTGGATGGTTCAGGTGCGAACCGAACGCGGGGGTGTTCGACTCATCCCTATTGGCGGTATTAGGGATATTGGGAAAGTAAACACGTCCCATACTGCTTTTCCTCAGTTTATTGGGCTGAAAGGAATAATAAAAATGGATGTATGCTGAGCAGAATAAAATTGTTTTGTTTAGCAGGCACTGCTATGCAACAGGGAAGTACACAATTAGCAATGACAGCCTTAATATAAAACAATGGTGCTTGAAAGCCTGTTCTCTCGCACAGTGGGTATTTAAGGGAATTTCCATAAACACGTGCCCTGAGTTCATGTCTACATTTTACATTCTTCGTTTCTGCACAGAGAGGGTTTTGCCCTTAAGGTTTAAATGTCACCTCTTGGCACAGCATCTGATGGTCTGACACCAGTACAGACCCCCCCCCCCCCCCCCCCACACACACACACACACCCTCCACCACCACCAGCATGGTGCCCCAGACCTCTTCTGCTTTCTTCTCTATGCAATAATAAGTGAATAGAGGTGTCTGCAGCCGGACACTACTGTATTCTGAAGCTTTCATTAAGAGTTGGTAGTCCTCCCCCATGCAGTGCAGATGACACAGACACACCACTGTGTTCTTCCCTGTGTGTATGGCTCACAAAGCCCTGTAACTCTACCAAAGAATATGATGAACTGCTTATTCAGCTCCTTGCTTGTCACACTGGTTCTTTTATCAGCTACAAATACCAGCAGCCTAAGGGCAGAGGTTTGACTACAGGTGGCCACATGGGCCAGTTAAAGGCGTGCCATGTTTTAGTCTGTGCAGGGGTTAAAAGGACAATAATGATCACTTACAAGCACAGGAAGCGTACCATTGGAGGTAAGTGGTCTTTAGTGCTGCGGAGAGTGGCGCTCGGTGATGTCAGTGCCATTCTCTGGCGCTTTCTCCTGTGAGCCCATGACAGCTTGGGTAGCTGTTTTTGTATTTATATCCGGCCAGTGGTGGGCCGTCCATGTTTTGCTTAAAATTTCATTTTTACTTTTACCTGCAGTTCTGGCGGCCGTCAATAGAGGGCGCTGCAGTGCCATCTCCTATCGCGAATAACACACATTAATTGCATTGCATGAATGTGTGCTATAAGGCCTCGTTCACACATGGATCCGTTCAGGTCCGTCTGTCAGTTTTTCAGGCGGACCTGAACGGGCGCTCCATGCACCCCTATGGAGCGTCGGATGTCAGCGGAGACATGTCCGCTGACATCCGACCTGATCCGATCCGCTAAAAACAAACGTATGGGGCTCACGTCCCCATCCGTCCATGCGGATCGGATCGGGAAAGATCTGATGAAAACGGACATGCTGTCCGTTTTCATCAGATCGCTCCATAGAGGACAGCGGGACTCGACAAGCTCCTCCCCGCTCAGTGAGCAGAGAGGAGCTTGTCATCCGTCGGCTCAGCGGAGATCTGCGGACTGATCTCCCGCTGAGCTGGCAGACACAGGCGGACTCCGTCGGAACGGACTGCGACGGAGTCGGCTATGTGTGAACGAGGCCTTATTGTCTATCCATATAACCGGACATTTGGGCGCCGGTTACCTGAATAGCGGCAGCTGATTGGCTGTGAGGAAGTGCCTATCAGAGCCGCTGGGTATGGCTGCTCTGCAAAAAAGGGAGGAAGGCTGGTGCCACGGCAGTCGACTAAAACATTGTTTTATTATAGAATGTGAACAACAGTCAAAAAACAGTCAAAAAAGCCAACGTGTTTCGGCCATCAGGCCATCAGACCCTAATCATGGCCGTGATAATAAAACAATGTTTTAGCCGACTTTCATGTGGTATTGATACACAGAAGAGGGTAATTGGTCAACCGAGTGCTGGAAAGACAGCTTAGGAACAGTTCAACAGCACAAAAGCATAATTTACATATATGTACAATGAATTACCACCTGGAGCATAACCTATAAAAGGTTAGCTATCTAGGACAGGCAGTCACACACTAAAGGGGAACCCCAGGCCGGCATATTCAACCTTTATATCCTAATAAGAGATCAGACAGAATAGGGTATTGAACAGGGTCCTTTAAAGGGTAATAACAGCAGTGTCCAAGATGCAGGCCTGAAAGTCTTCACCGGCAGTTGGAGCTCATTAGATTGTATCCAATAAAGCACAATGGTGTGGTAATAGCCGAAGGGCTTAAACAAGCTAGTGATTCTCCTTGAAGTGGTTTTAAGTAAAGGTGTCTATGTACAGTATTCCAAACATTATTGCAGTAAAGTGTTCCCAAGGTAAAGGTGTCTGTACACAGTGTTCAGATAAAGTATCAGGGAAGGGTTGCAAAGGATGGACAATTGCCCTCTCACCAATGACCAGCCCGGCTTACACCTTGCAGACAGCGATCCTGGAAGAGATGTCCTCCAGCAAAGCGACCAGCTTATGGATGCGGCTGACCGTAGTGTAGAACTGCTGGGTGGGTGCGTGGATGTCCGAAAATACAGCAGGCAGGCTTAGGCCCTCCGGATTCGGGTGGGAATCACTCGATTACCACAGGGACATGTGCACACAGCAAGGCCCAGGAAGAAGAGAAAGCGGCACGGATCTCCGGACTCTATAGTTCCTCCCAGGAGTCTCTTCGGGTTGTAGCAAGGATCCCTGGGATGTATAGTCCAGATGTAATGTCACACAAAGGAAATTGTCCTTCCGAAAGACTACTAGTCCCACAATCCTTTTTTTTCGGGCTCACAGAAGTGATGACAGTCACTGCCACCCAGCACTAGAGGGATGTGTCTATAGATGAAGAATGATGGAAAATTTAACAATATTATGATTGTAGTCCATATGGCTACATGTGCTACTGCACATACCTTACAGAAAGTAACACATCCACTGCGCCGCTCGTCTATTTTCTGACACCGTAGAAATTTCCAATTTGCGAGCTGCATTTTTATTTGCTGTATTCGCTGGGGAGGAAGCATGAAGATCGGTTATAAAAATGTATTTTTTAATTTCAGGGCAAATTATTAATGTGACATTTACTTCCTGGAATCCATCTGCCATGCCTAGCTCAGTCAGAATTTGTAATGGAAGTGACATTCCATCGTCGCCATCTTGCTACACCCCACACTCGTCCACAGTAAGGATACAGTGAAAAGGGGGCAAAGGGACATATTCTTACACCCACCAGAGTCTTGCATTTCACACTTATTTTTAACAGTAAACTCAGCTTATATAGTGAAATTCAGTATTTTCAATCCCTCAGACTGTTTTCATGTTGATTTTTCAGATTAGCAAATCTGTGAGATCAGCAGGTTTGCCGCTGCTTTTAAAATTCAACATCTAAACAGTCAGACGGATTTTTAAATACTGTATTTCACTATATAAACTCAGTTTACTGTTAAAAATAAGTGGTTGTAACAAGATGTCCCCTTTGCCCCCTTCTCACTGTATCCTTACTGTGGACGAGTGTGGGGTGTACGAAGATGATGGCGATGGAACGTCACTTCCGTTACAAATTCTGACGGGTCGCCTAATCTGACGAAACGTGTTAAATAAAAAGAGGTGGGTGTAGGGCTGTTCTAGGGTGCAATAATTGAATGCCCCTGTGTAACACTCTGCGTATCCCTATATTTTGCTCCCAATGTAAAAATAAATAATAAATAATAAGTTGGCAACCGTGTTTTAAGTGTCAATCTTACGAAACACCTGCATGCCTGAGCTAGGCATGGCAGACTGATTCCAGGAAGTAAATGTTAAATGAATCATTTGCCTTTACTCAAGATGGCCATGGCCAGACATGCGAGGGGGGATGATTTTCAAAATATTTAAAAAAAAAATTGATGTGTCGCTTAATCTGACGAAAAACACAGACAGGAGGGTGTGCTTAGCTGAGAAAACCCTCCTAAAGACTCCTGAGATGTATGACGTCATTTGCCTAGACAAGAAACCAGGAAGTAACTGAAGAAATGTAAAAACGTTTAAAACAAGTAAATATTATACACTTTCCAATCTATTTACTAATGCTAGCAGCATAACGATTACAAATAATCAATGTTGATTGTTCTCAGAGCAGCACTGTTGATAGGCGCACTGTGCATTGGGAGTGTCCATAAGGGGCGCATGGGCGTATGGGTGCCGCCCCCTCTCTCCTGGCCCCCCTCTATCAACATATCGCATTGCAGAAATCTATCTATGGTCGCCGCTGACACCCCCTATTCAGGTGTCCATCCCCTTTTCAGGTGGCAGGCACCTGAATTACAGTGGCGGGGATGTTTTATGGAAGCACCTGATTAGAGCCGTAGGCCCTAATAGGCATCCAAAAAGGTAAACAGCAGGCGCCATGCTTGGCGCTCGCTGCTCACTCAGCGTGAAGAAATTTGCTTTGCTAACACTGAACCGCCTCTCAGCCAATCAGGTGCTCGGGTCTGTTATCTGTCACCTGATTGGCTGAAACATCAGGCACTGTGATTGGATGCCTGATAGAGAGGACGGAAGAAGACACTGAGGAGTGTGCAGGACACTGCCGCTAACCCGCTGCGAGACAGGTAAGTGCCGGGCGATGCACACTGGCAGCATTTAATAGTGTACAGTAGCGGCAATTGATGGGCACACTGGCAGCAATTGATGGGTACAGTAGCTACATTTGATGGCACAGAGGCTGCGTTTGATGGCATAGTGACTGTGTTTGATGGCATAGTGGCTGCGCTTGATGGGCACAATGGCTGCGCTTGATGGGCACAGTGGCTGCATTTGATGGCATAGTGGCTGTGTTTGATGGGCACACTGGTTGCGCTTGATGGCCACAGTGGCTGCATTTGATGGCACAGTGGCTGCTTTTTATGGGCACAGTGGCAGCAATTGATGGGCATAGTAGCTGCGTTTGATGGGCACAGTGGCTGCGTTTGATGGGCACAGTGGCTGCGCTTGATGGGCACAGTGGCTGCGTTTGATGGCATAGTGGCTGCGTTTGATGGGCACAGTGGCTGCGCTTGATGGGCACAGTGGCTGCGCTTGATGGGCACAGTGGCTGCGCTTGATGGGCACAGTGGCTGCATTCGATGGCACAGTGGCTGCATTCGATGGCACAGTGGCTGCGTTTTATTGGCACAGTGGCCGCGTTTTATGGGCACAGTGGCAGCAATTGATGGGCATAGTAACTGCTAGGGATGAGCTTCGAGTTCGAGTAGAACTCATGTTCGACTTGAACATTGCCTGTTCGCCGAACAGCAAACTATTTGGGGTGTTCGCGGCAAGTTCGTGTGAACTTTAGAACCCTGTTAAAGTCTATGGGACTCGAACGTTTGAAATCTAAAGTGCTAATTTTAAAGGCTAATATGCAAGTTATTGTAATGAAAAGTGTCTGGGGACCTGAGTCCTGCCCCAGAGGACATGTATTAATGCAAAAAAAAAAGTTTTAAAAACGGCAGTTTTTTTGGCAGCAGTGATTTTAATAATTCCTTTAAGTGAAACAATAAAAGTCCTTTAAATTTCATACCTAGGGGGTGTGTAGTATGCCTGTAAAGTAGCGCTTGTTTCCCATGCTTAGAACTGTCCCTGCGCAAAGTGTTATTTCTGAAGGAAAAAAAGTAATTTAAAATCACTCGCGGCTATAATGAATTGTCGGCTCCCGGAAATACAGAGAAAAGTCATTCATAAAAAAAATGTGTGGGGGTCCACGGCATTTTTTTTTAATTTGGGGTGGAGTTCCCCTTAAAATCCATACCAGACCTGAAGGGTCTGGATTGGATATTTGGGGGGAACCCCACATAATTTTTTTTTAATTTGATGCAGGGTTCCCCTTAATATCCATAACAGACCCGAAAGGCCTGGTAATTGAATTTGGGGGGACCCCCACCCATTCTTTTTTTTATAAATGACTTTTCTCTGTATTGCTGGTATTCGACAATTCTTTATAGCCACGATTTTAAATGACTTTCTTCCTTCAGAAATTACATTTTGTGCAGGGACTGTTCTAAGCACAGGAAACAAGCGTTACTTTACAGGCATACTATACACCATCCTAGGTACGAAATTTAGAGGAATATTTCAATTTTACTGTTTCACTTTAAGCATTATTAAAATCACTGCTCCTAAAAAAACGGCCGTTTTTTACAACTTTTTTTTTGCATTGATACATGTCCCCTGGGGCAGGACCCGGGTCCCCAAACACTTTTTAGGACAATAACTTGCATATTAGCCTTTAACCACTTGTCATCTGTCCACCGTCAAATGACGGCGGGCAGACGACTCCATTGTTCTGACATCACGTCATATGACGTGATGTCCCTTTAAAGCCACGGGGATTTTAAAGCCACGGGGATCCCGTGCGAGTGCGAGTGCGAGTGCGAGTGCCCGGCGGCAACGATCGCCGCCGGGCACACGCGATTGCTCAGTAACTGAGCTGGGACGTGCAGCTCTGTGTGTAAACACAGAGCTGCACGTCCCTGTCAGGGAGAGAGGAGAGCGGTTGTGTCCCTTGTACATAGGGACACAATTGGTCACCTCCCCCAGTCACCCCCCCCTCCCCCCACAGTTAGAACACTCATAGGACACACATTTAACCCCTTCCCCGCCCCCTAGTAGTTAACCCCTTCACTGCCAGTCACATTTATACAGTAATCAATGCATATTTATAGCATTTTTCACTGTATAAATGTAAATGGTCCCAAAAATGTCAGAAAAGTGTCCGAAATGTCCGCCATAACGTCGCAGTCCCAATAAAAAAATCGCAGATCGCCGCCATTAATAGTAAAAAATAAAAATAAAAAAAATGCCATAAACTATCCCCTATTTTGTAAACGCTATAAATTTTGCGCAAACCAATCGATAAACGCTTATTGCATTTTTTTTTTACCAAAAATATGTAGAAGAATACGTATCGGCCTAAACTGAGGGAAAAAATATTTTTTTTATATATTTTTGGGGTTATTTATTATAGCAAAAAGGAAAAAATATTGCATTTTTTTAAAAATTGACGCTCTATTTTTGTTTATAGCGCAAAAAATAAAAACCGCAGAGGTGATCAAATACCACCAAAAGAAAGCTCTATTTGTGGGAAAAAAAGGACGCCAATTTTGTTTGGGAGCCACGTCGCACGACCGCGCAATTGTCAGTTAAAGCGACGCAGTCCCGGAAGCTTATATTTTGTCTGGGCAGGAAGGGGGTGTAGGTGCACAGTAGGTAAGTGGTTAAAATTAGTACTTTAGATTTCAAACGTTCGAGTCCCATGGACTTAAACAGGGTTCTAAAGTTCACAAAAACTTTTGGTCTGTTCGCAGGTTCTGATGCGAACCAAACCCAGGGGTGTTCGGCTCATCCCTAGTAGCTGCGTTTGATGGGCACAGCGGCTGCGTTTGATGGGCACAGTGGCTGCACTTGATTGGCACTGTGGCTGTGTTTGATGACATTTTTTTTGTTTGTTTGCGCCCCCCAAATTTTAAGCACCAGCCGCCACTGTTGTACAGTACAATACACAGTAACATTTATTTAAAAATCAACCATATTCTTGATTTTTTAGGCCACCCCTAATGCCTAACAAGCACTAAACCTCCAACAGGGCTTCGAATAGTACTTTATGCCCCACACGTTCCAGCTGTCGCAATGCGATGCTCAGCTACGTTTCTTGTAGAAATAGCGACGTGAAAGATCGGTAGAACAATGTGTGCACGTCTTTAGAAATCTTAGCAGTTGGCTGAGTAATGATAAGAGCTTTAGACAGATATGACATGCTGCATATTTTAACGGCTTGTAACAATGGACGCCTATGAACTAAGAAGATAGATACATGTGTAGTTAATCAGTAACTCAAGTGATTGAGCCCTGCTGGTAGAGAGAATTGTTCTACCCAAACTTCACAATCATGGAGAGAGACCTGAAGGACGGGTTCACCCATTTTGCTCTCTCCAATCAGTAAAAAGCCATGGCATTTTATAGGACAAACTTCCCATGAACTCTGACCTCCCAGTCACTAATGATCCTCCTGTTTAAATAAAGATGTGTTAAACTGTCAGGCCAAATACTTCGAAGATGGTTAAAGAGACAACAAAAAAAGGACCCGGTTTAATCTCAATTCATCATACATTTTCCTATTGCAAACATCCCGAAGATGCATCTCACTTTCTGCTACCTAGTTTCCTGTGTATCCTTCTAATTCGTGAGATAAAAGACAACTCTCAAGACATGTCAGATTTATCATAACAATGTTGCACAAATGAGTTCGAAGGATATACAGGATCTCAAATGACTGCAATATTTGTGCACGTCCTCATGAGACTTTTCCCATTTCATTGGATACTGAAAAAGGGAATTGTGGTGGATTCTAAGTTCAGATCCTGACATAAAAAATACGTACTCAGTATATATCTGAAATCATAGATGTGTGCAGCCTGTTGCATTAGGGTGTGCACCCCAAACACTACCGGTCACTCATGATGTTCATTCAGAAAGGAAAGGGGCTGGTAAATTACATATTTACTGGTCCCTTACCCAGTGGTGCATTTAGGTTTTGTGCTGCCCTAGGCCTGACTAAACTAGTGCACCCCCTAATTCAAATATGATACACCCCTTCCTGTTAAAGGGGTTGTAAAGGGAAAAAAAAAGATTTCAAAATAAGCAGACATTCCTCTTTTCACTTCCTCATTGTTCGTTTTTACTCAGAAGTTGCTCTATTTCTTCTCTGTTCTGTTCACTTCCTGCTTGTCTGATTGTTACTCGCCACCGTGAAGGGAGGCTTTGCGGCGGTTGTCAGTGATGTGCTCACCCCCTCCTGGGAACTACATCTGTGCGGCAGGACGCTCTCTACGCGTTAGAGAGTTCAAGGAGGTGTGAATTACTGGGCGTGCTGCAATGCATACTGGGAAATGTAGTTCTTACATGAACGAGCGCCGCAAACCAGGAAGTAAATGAGAGAACAGAAACTAGAACACCGGAGGTGATATTGATGAAGGAATTTAATAGGTATTTACTTGTTTGTTAACAGAATCATTACACTATTCTGTCTGTCTACCTTAATTTTAGGCAAAAAAATGTTTCCTTTACAACTCCTTTAAATATATATTCATTAGTACTTTCCATAAAAATCTATTTTAAACAAGAAAAAAACATGCCATAAATCAAAGACTATAAAGGGCAGAGTACAGGTGGAAAATCAGAAAGGAACAGTATGGGGGGTTCGGGAGCTCACAATACTGGGATAAGGGGGGCACAGTACAGGTTTTGGTACATGGCCATCCCAGGACAGCTTAGTAAAAAGTGTAAAGCCTTGTACACACGATCAGTCCATCCGATGAGAACGGTCTGAAGGACCGTTGTCATTGGTTAACCGATGAAGCTGACTGATAGTCTGATGTGCCTACACACCATCAGTTAAAAAAACAATCGTGTTAGATTGCGGTGACGTAAAACACAACGACGCGCTAGAAAAAAATGAATTTCAACGCTTCCAAGCATGTGTCGACTTGATTCTGAGCATGCGTGGATTTTTAATCGATGGTCGTGCCTACTAACGATCGGTTTTGACCTATCGTTAGGTATCCATCGGTTACATTTTAAAGCAAGTTGGCTTTTTATTAACCGAAGGTTAAATAACCTATTTACACAACATCGGTTTTGACCGATGAAAGCGTTCCATCAGACCAGGGCCGGCATTAGGTGTTCAGACGCCCTGTGTGAACTAATCCTGTGGCGCCCCCCTATCTTCACCCCTCGCCCCCTGGTCACCTAAACATGCATACTTTTTATCAGAAAAAGTAGATGCATGCAAGGCCAGGGGCTCAGTGTGACTTACCTTTCAGTGGACGGTGCGGCTTTGCATTTAAAAATGGCACCGCCCGGCGCTTCGACTCCACTGCACATGCACCGTCTGCCTGAGAATAGCCGAGTGTTTTCGGGCTTTCCCGACTCAGAGCAGCGGCGGCGCATGCGCAGTGTGCCTGTCGAGGCTGGCAGCAGCAATTTTTTTTTCAGGTGCCGCAGCCGATTCCCTGCTGTTTACCCAGTCCCAGGGCAGGGGAACCTGGCAGCGCCTGCTGCTGTGACTCGTAGGAGTCAGACTCCTGTGATTATCATGTGAGTAACTGACTGCGACTCACATTCTGCGTGCTGTGATGTCCGCACGGCGCCCCTGTTGCCCATGGCACCCTCGCACACCCCAAAGGCCGGCCCTGCATCAGACCGTTGTCCTCTGGCTATCCTATCATGTGTACGAGGCCTAACAGTCCTGCCAAATCCGAGACAGTTGGCAAGTATGATATAATGCAAGATTATCGTGGGGCCCCCATGCACCTGGGGGGGCAGTGCCCAGGAGCGCCCATGCATTAAGATGGCCCTGACCGGAATGTAGGAGGTAGAAGGTGAGAAGGTTTGGTGTCTTCCTGCAGAGAGCAGACATTCTGAAGTAAACCTTGCAGAGACCCTTACAGGAGAAAGTGAAATATGGTAGTGGATACGGCGCTGGGGCTGTACAGCTACACACCGAAGCAGATTAAATATCAGAATAGGTCACGTTCTCATGGCCCATGCACAAGTGCCAACATTCCTCCAATTATTCAAGGCCATCGAGAGAGCAACCTTGCTGACATAACAGCGGCACTGTCTGATTACAGCGGCTCAGAAGCCTGCCGAAAGGGATACTTTGATATTTAGGCTGACGGGGAAGGGAATGGCATCCGAGTTCAAATGGCCATCCTAGAGAAAGTCCGGGCACTTTTATCAAATATGTGAGCGTGTATCTGCCGATGTAAAGTAACCACTTAAAGGGCCCATTGTTACCTGAAACTGGAGGAAAGGAATGGCAGATCGATATCTAGTAAATGAAGCAAGATGCTTGAAGGGCTTTATAACATGAATCTATAGGAAGTGTTCTCAGCACTTTTCATCAGGCCGCTAATGACAGCAAAAAATGCCCTCTGGGTCCATCTCGTGGGCCATTCTTACCATAGCTTACAATCACAGGGAAATAACGTATTAGGATGAAAGTCGCTCTTTAAAATGAATCAAAAAGGATAAAGATGGCAGTCCTTGGCCTAATACCTGTTTTCATTCTGACAGGTTCTCTCCAAAGCAGATCACTGGTATCACATAAGAGTAACGTGTGTATGTAGCCTTGTACATGCTACAATGGCCTTACACATTAAAATACAGTAAAACCTTGGTTTGAGAGTAACTTGGTTTGAGAGCGTTTTGCAAGAAAAGCATTTTGACTTGCTATACAAGTGATGTCTTGATATAAGAATAGTGTCATGTCACAACTGAGTATAAAATAGAACAGAGGCGCCTCTAATGGCCCATACACACGATCCGAATATCGGCCGATGGATCGTACGACTTTTTTCGCTTAATAATCGCAAGTAAAATAAAATAGGTTATTAAACTCATGAAAATTCTCGTACGACAGAAAAAAAAGATCGGAAATGATGTCACGTGTTGTAATGTATTTGTTTTGTATTGTCGGACGACGGCTGTACTGACTAAACGAAAATCGTACGATCTGACATCGTACAAGGAAAATTTTCGTGCATGTCCGATCGAAAAATATCGGATGAACGGTCGTGATCGGCTCTCGAAAGTAGTGTACACACGATCCGAAAATCGTACGATCCATCATCGGACGATTGTTTTCGTCCGATATTCGGATCGTGTGTATGGGCCATAAGTGTAAAATTGCAAAAATATTCATCTAATCAGCACTGCAGCTAATTGGCTTATGTACTAATCAGTGTATTCTGAAAGCCGCTGTCAAAATACAATAGTACAGCAGGGAGGGTTCCTTCATCAACCTTAAATATGTGGATGGGGGAATCTGTTTTTAGTTTTTTTTGTTGATTTATTAAAGGCAAACATACCTTTGCAAGTGTCGTTGATCCAGAGCTTTTTAAATTAGGTAAAGCTTTACTTTGCAAAGAATACACAATCACATGCAAGGGAAATAAAATAAAAAACATGCATTTTTGCTTGCGCACGATTGTAAGGAAGCAAGAGTGCCAGTGTTGCCAAATGTCAGTATTTCTACTGGCAGCCAGTAAAAAATAGGCAATTTTCTCCTGCCAGTAAAAGTAAAGGGTTGCCAGTAAAAAATATGTCTGGAGCTGACTGAGACCATCTGAGTGCCTGCTGCAGTGTGATGGGGAGGCTCTGGCGGAGGTGGTGCCTTAGCATGTTGTCTAATGTGATGGTGCAAAGGAGCCAAGTCATAGGGCCAGATTCAGGTAGATGGGAGCATCTTTGCTCCAGAGTAACGCTTCTCATTTGCGTTACGCTGCAGAAATTTTAGGAGCAAGTGCTGTTATTCAAGAAGCACTTGCTCCTAAAGTTGCGGCAGCGCATCGCAAATGAGCCGGCGGAATTCAAATTGGGCGGGTATGGGGCGTGTAGTATTTAAACGAAGCGCGATCCCGCCGCGAACGTACTGCGCATGCGTCGAGTGTTAAAACATCCCCGTGCGCATGCTCCAAATTCTGTGAATGAACGTCAATGACGTCACATTCCCATTCATGAACTTTTTACGCAAGCGACGTGATTTTTTTTTTTCCCGACGCGATGACGACGCCTATACCTAACATAGGATACTCCAACCCCATGTAGGTATATCTTCGCGCCGCGTATCCCGTCCGGAAACGTCGTACCGTCATTGCGTCGCGCCAGCCTAACTGTTCCTGAATCTGGCCCATAGAGGCCAGAACCTTGTCTACAGTTTGGGAGCAATGCAGGCTGGGACCAGGACCATCAGTGCTGTTTAGACTAGAGTGGACTGGAGGGACCACTTGGCTTGGAGAGAGACTGTCACTGGGACGAGTCAGTGAGGTCTCATCATCATCTGTGCTGCTGCACACTGTGGTCAGTGTCACTGTGAGAGTCAATTTAATGTGTGTGCGCCGCCCATTCTAATTTCCTGTCCCTGAACTACTTACTATATCAAAAATAAAATAAGAAATATGGTTTTTGCCTTTTTATCTACCTTAAATAATATTGCTTACTGCATATTGTATTTGTTTGTAGCCTAAATACTATAATTTGTAGTTAAAACTATAATTTTGTAACTTTTGGAATTGCCAATAAAAACTTGATTGTGCCAGTAAATTTTGGGTGGTGTTTAAGTAAATTTCAATCTGGTAGGTTGGCAACGTTGAAGAGTGCAACTGCCATTTGCAAGGTGCAGTCTATTCGCCTTTAATAACTCAACCCCTGTGGTTCCTTGATCAATGTCTGTTTTAGATCCTCTTGCTGATTCTTTTTTACAGCCAGAAAAGGTCAGCATACAATAATAAGTGCTTCAGATGGTCAGAACCACTCCAACTGCGTAGCACTGGAATCTATGGATGGCCATCTAAAAGTTTATGGGAAGCTCATGTCCACCCTTAATGGCCCCTCTAAGCACCAAAATGTTGTCATGCCCCAGGTTAGAGGAAATCCCACAGAGAAAACACATCAAAGATGAAAACCCTCATGTGTTTATACACGGACAGTGGTAACACTGATAGCCATCTGTTTTGGTTGGGATGTGTGCATCACATCTATATTTACACTTCATTCCTGGAAGGGAATGACCCTTGCAGATAATTGCAAACACTGGATACTGCAGGGCATCTGATGTGGGCTGGGAAAGAGCCCACAACCAGCTATCAACAGTTCCAAGTCACTAAACGCTGTCACATGTCACAGCCAATAAAATGCTAAATACCTTCAAGAAAATGGAATTTGACACATTAGTGATTCAGTGTGATATTATTCATCCCTTTGTATAGTGGAGGTTAGGGATGAGCAAAATTTAGAATTTTTGTTTCCCTTTAAATTTTAGAAAAAATTTAATTTTGGCAAAAAAAATTCAAAATTTTTGGAGGAATTTAGGTCATTAGAAAAACTCAAGTGGTTATATTTAGTCTTATAGCTGAACTTAGACAAACAGTCAAATACACATATAGGATGTAAATGGTCTTATCTGCCAAAGGACTTGTAATTTTATCCAGCCACTTTTGCCTTTCATACTCACCTCTGCCAGACAGGACAACCAAAAAGGTGACATCACTTTGTCTTTGAACAATAAAGCGACAACACACCAAACGGTCCACCAATAGTCATGGTACGGGCCTACTGTGGCCATATGGCTGCTTAGGAAAAAAAGGCTCTGTGCCCTTATAAAGCACAGCAATGCACTTTACAATTGTGCCGTACAAATGTATTTAGGGATCTGCTGCATCTGGGTACTCCAGAGCCAGTGGAGCGCTATTCATTTGAGTGCAAAAGCTGAAGATATGGAATAAAAGCCTGGTTATGTGACCTGTCAAAGTCACGTGACCAGCCTCCCCTTTAATCTCTATATTAAAGGGGTTGTAAAGGTAAAACATTTTTTTCCTAAATAGCTTCCTTTACCTTAGTGCAGTCCTCCTTCACTTACCTCATCCTTCCATTTTGCTTTTAAATGTCCTTATTTCTTCTGAGAAATCCTCACTTCCTATTCTTCTGTCTGTAACTCACCACCGTAATGCAAGGCTGTCTCCCTGGTGTGGAGTGTCGTGCTCAACCCCCTCCCTTGAGGGGGCGAGCAGGAGAGTCAGGCTGCTCTCTACGTTGCAGATAGAGAAAGGAGCTGTGTGTTAGTGGGAGTCCTGACTCTACTGCTCACCCTCTCCCCCCTCAAGGGAGGTTGGCTAGCATGACACTCCACACCAGGGAGAAAGCCTTGCATTGCTGTGTGGAGTTACAGACAGAAGAACAGGAAGTGAAGATTTCTCAAAAGAAAAAAGGACATTTAAAAGCAAAATCTAAGGATGAGTTAAGTGGAGGACTGCACACAGTAGTAGCCGGGGCCCGGAGAGTAAGACTTGATAGGCTGTGAGGTGGGCGGCGATGGGCAGAGAGTCGCTGATTGCCACCATTACTAGTAAAAAAATATGTCCCCGGATTTCATTTAAAAAATCTGGTCACCTTATCCTTTAGGCAACTCACAACCTGCTGACTACTTATATAGGGGACAGAGTGATGTTAAATCTCTAAAGGCCAACGGCATCAGAAGAGCGACTGAAATAATAATAAGGGTTCCTTTAAGACAGGAAAGTTATGTTGCCTGCATGCAGTGTCTCTAATCGGTGAATGGCAAAAGAGGGGTTCGGGTATCTGCCCGCTCACCAATCCTGGCTTGGATACACCCTTCGTGGTGACAGGGTATGTGGGGTAGGCACTGATGTCTTGCGGTGATGAGGTGTAACCACTCAGTTGGCTGTCAGTGTAATGAAACCAATGTCGGGGTATCTGTGTTGATTCCGAGTTGAGGAGCAGTTGCAGCATCCAGCCTCATGATCTGTGACTCAGCTATGTGGATCCATAATCTGAAAAAGGCACTGAAACCGTCTAGGCCGCAGTGATGCGCTGTTACTGTGCACATTACAGTAATCTCAACTGTCTTGTCTGACGTCCTCGGCCAAGAGAGCGAGCCCGCTGAATGCAATCAAATTGTCAGAGAAGCTAGTAGACCAGACTGTGTGACTGCACAAAGGAGACCAAAAACGCATGTAAGTGAAAATATAATCATTATTAAGATAAGTGAACAACACACAACCAATAAATAGTCACCCAAAAATAACTATAGACAATATGTACAAAAATGGGAGATACCAGAATCGTAGTAAAAGCCACACAAGGAAATATCAGCAGGTGGGTAAGGATGGAAAACCAACAGGGACAGGGAGGGGACGGATGGAAAAGCTGCAGAGTAGGGATCCAAAATAATCAGGTAACAGGAGGACAGGTATCTGTGGTAATCAGGGGACAGGAGGGACAGGTACAGAATAGGCTCGGGATAGGGATCGGGTCCGATCAGGTCAGGTAAGATGCAGGCTCAAAATCAGGATAGCAGGCTCAAGGTCAGGGAGATAGATACCAAGGCAAGGTGTGCTTGCATTTGCCGGATATAAATGGGAATGTCAGTAATTAGCTTCACACCTGAGTGCAGAAAGAGCAGTACGCTCCACACTGCCAGGATCCATCCGCTGGTGGAGACCAGTACTGCGTCCCAAAGATGATATAACACCAGCAGGGAGAAGTTCTCCTGACAGTTCCAAACTGCCAGGAGACACCTGCTGGTGGACCACAGTACGGATGGAACCTTTCCTGACACACATATACACCTTCTCCTATAAGTCTACTCTGCAATTCAGTTGTTTGGGATGTGTAGTTCAATTTAGTAATAATTTAGTGCCAGGTATCTGCGGGACTACAGATCCCAAGATCCCTTGAGGTTGTTCATGTGGTTAGTTCTCTCACTCTGCAGATAGGAGATGAGTTAACATTCTGAATATAGAGCACTGAAGAATACATAATTGAAATTTGAAAGTTCTATTTGGCAGTCCCCTTATTTTCATAATGGCATAGCTTGCACTAAGCTACACATACAAATGACAACAAACCATAAACGGGTACTTAAAAATATTTGCAGGCTTCTAATTTTTGCATACTGTATTTTTTTTTTTTTTGTTTATTTCCTAATAGTCCCACAGTGGCTATTTTTTTTACTAAGGGCAGATGAATCCATCTCACTTTACTTCCTGGAACTCTACCTAGAAGTCTGAGTCTGCCTCCTGGACATGTGACAGGAACTTCCCATGATGCAGCTGTATGGTCAGGGTAACATCACCAGTGTCTCACTCAACCTGGAGGAAGTTGAAAAACAGTAATTGTAAGTAAAACATTTTGTTTAACTAATGAATGTAAGATGATTTCATAACAGCATGCCACTGTGATTTTTTTGTGAAAGAGGGGAAATTTTTAATCTAAAAAAACAAACAAAAAAAAAACAACATATTTTTTTTACAGTGAGAACATTTCTAATAATTTTTTCCCTTAGGAGTAAATGTTGGGGCTTAAAAATAGAGCTTTCCAAACTAATTTAGCCTTGTTATTTATTTTATGTTACAAATGTGTGACCACCCATTTTTATTTATAGCCTCGGCTGATAAAAACAGTTGTATGATGGAAATACAGTATTCAAACTTATCAGCTTCTGTAAAACATTTCCTGTTCCAAAGTGAAAAGTAGTAAGAATAGTTTTCAATGATAAGGGATGGCTGTCTGCCAAGGTCTATTATAATAAATGGTCCAGCAATTGGTAGGAGGCCACAACTAATTTATTTCAAATGCACTTGGCCACAGTCTGGAACTTAAAGTGAGACAGAAGGCACCAAGATCTCCAATAAACACTGGAGGTCCATTGACTGTCACTATGACCCCCACATAGATGGAGATGGGGGTGGTTTTACTTATCTCCAGGATGGTCATAATTGAAGAAGAACCCTGCTGAGCACTCTTTGCATCTAAGTTAAGATAACAAGTACTTGTAGAATCAAAGATGAGAGTTTTTCCATCTCTATATATCAACCATAAATTTATAATGGATTTATAAAATATATTATACAAATACAAGCTCATCACCGCACTTTGAAATACAGATTAAAAAAATATATATAAAAACCTTGGGCCAGATCCACAAAGCATTACGGCGGCATATCTCCAGATACGCCGCTATAATTTCAAATTCCCGCCGGTGTATCTTTGTTTTCTATTCACAAAACAAGATACGCTGGAATTACGCTAAGATACGACTGGCGTAATGTTATTACACCGTCGTATCTTAGTTGCATACTTAGGCTGGACGCTAAGGGCGCTTCCGTTGTGTGTCCTCGTAAAATATGCAAATGAGCTAGATACGCCGATTCACGAGCGTACGTACGGCCTGCGCAGTGTTTTTCAGTCAGTTGCGTAAGCGTCGGTCCAGGGTAAAGTTACCCCTGCTGTATAGAGGTGTACGAAATGTTAAGTATAGACGTCGGGCCAACGTAGATTTTTCTGTCGTTCACATCGTTTGAGTAAACCGTTCGCGAATAGGGATTTGCATAGGTTACGTTCACGTCGTTTTCATTGATGTTTTGCGACGTGATTTCACGCATACGCACTGGGATATGTCCACGGACGGAGAATGCGCCGTTCAAAAAAAACTTCAAATACGTGGGGTCATGTTGATTTACATGACATCACGCCCACAGCCACCTTATTTGAATTGCGCGGCCTTACGCCACAACACTTAAACTACGCCGCCGTAAGTTACAGCAGAAAGTGTTAGTGGATAAGGATACGCCCATGGGCATCCACTCATAGGAGTAAGGGGGGGCCAGTGACCCCCCCTGGAATCGGCAAGGGTCTGCCATGCTTGCATCTCTAGCTGTGCTGACTCTCTGTGTTTGTGCGAGTTGGCTCCACAGCTGATGCAAGATCAGTGTCACTGAGTTACAGAGCTCTTTACTGCCACCTCTGGCTGCTTCCTGTATGTGCACCCTCGTGTTTGCTTTGCTGCCTGTAATGTATTTTCAAAGGGACATGTGGAAACAGGACTTGGGAGAAGGAAGACCACTGTTACCTTACAAGTGGGGACTGTGAGTACAAGTTAAGGGAGAAGGCTTTATGGGATAATGACTAAGTCCCTGCCCTTCATGACATTGTCAAAGAAGCGGAGCATAGGTGACCGTAAAATTATGCCCCCCCCTGGAAAAAGTTCAGCGGACGCCCATGGATACGCCGCTGTAACTTACAGCGGCGTAGTGTAACTGGGATAGGCTACGCCAGCGCCAGCCCTTTGTGGATCTGGCCCCTTAAAGAGCAAGTTTGGCATCAACTTTAAATGTAAATCTGGGCTCTCCAAATTTTGATGTACTAGGGTCACATTATATGTTTTGCAAATATTCGCAGGACATAAAAAATCATTTAACCACTTAAGACCTGGACCAATATGCAGGTAAAGGACCTGGCCCCTTTTTGTGATTTGGCACTGCGTCGCTTTAACTGACAATTGTGCGGTCGTGCGACGTGGCTCCCAAACAAAATTGGCGTCTTTTTTTTCCACAAACAGAGCTTTCTTTTGGTGGTATTTGATCGCCTCTGCGATTGTTTTTTTTTTTTTTTTTTGCGCTATAAACAAAAATAGAGTGACAATTTTAAAAAAGATGCAATATTTTTTACTTTATACTATTCCCCAAAAATATATAAAAACACAATTTTTTCCTCTGTTTAGGCCGATACATATTCTTCTACATATTTTTGTAAAAAAAAATCACAATAAGCAGTTATTGATTGGTTTGCACAAAATTTATAGCGTTTACAAAAAAGGGGATAGTTTTATGGCATTTTTATTAATATTTTATTTTACTACTAATGGCGGCGATTAGCGTTTTTTTTGTGACTGCAACATTATGGCGGACACATCGGACACTTTTGACACATTTTTGGGACCATTGTAATTTTCACAGTGAAAAGTGCTATAAAAATGAACTGATTACTGTGAAAATGACACTGGCGGTGAAGGGGTTAACCAGAAGGGGGCGCTGAAGGGGTTAAGTGTGTACCAAGGGAGTGTTCTTTCTGTGGGGGGTGTGGCTGTGTGTGTGATGTCACTGATCGTCGTTCCCTAACACAGGGAACAGACGATCACTGACAACCACACTAGGAAGAACGGGGAAGGTTTGTTTACACTCACCTCTCCCCGTTCTTCCTCTCTGTGACCCGATCGCGGGTCCGTGGGTGTGGTCACAGAGGACAGGACCGGGTTGCGAGCACGCTTCTGGGCGGCGCGCTTGCGCCCCACGGCTAGGAATCTTAAAGGTGATGTACCTGTACGTCCATGTGCCCAGCCGTGCCATTCTGCCGACGTAAATAGGCGTGCGTCGGTCCTTAACCGGTTAAAAAAAACATAAACATATAAAATGTAAAAGAATGAACATATTTTATGCTGGGGTAACCACAGTTAGTTAGGAGTGTGTAATGGAAATAATGCAGGGTTCAGGAATGTGTAATGCACAGAATGCAGGAGTTAGGAGTGTGTCATGGACAGAATGCAGGGTTCAGGAGTGTGTAATGGACAGAATGCAGGGTTCAGTAGTGTGTAATGGACAGAATGCAGGGTTCTGGAGTGTGTAATGCACGGAATGCAGGGGTGAGTAACACACAGTGTAGGGGTCAGGAAAATAAAGGTATGTGAAATCACCTCCCCCCCCCCCCCAATACTGTCCTCCACTTTACCACTTCAGAAAAAATTACCACACCCACCCTCCAAAAAATACAGCACCAATCTGTAGGCTCACATTTAATCCCTCCTTCCAACCAGGGCCATTTTTAAGGCAGGGCAAAAGGGCCATGTCACTGTTGTGGGGCCCAAAGCAGCTGCCTCATACTTGCCAACTATCCATTCATTCATATGTCAATACTGTAGCTGAGGTCGGTGGTATTCATATGTAAATAAAGGCGGCATTCATATGTATATCATGCCCCTTTGCAGTGAAGAGATGATGTGTTGTAACCTCAAGCAACCAATCAGTGAGCAGTATTACTGTACAGTAATCTCTAGCCACCAATCAACAAGAAGAAATCATGTGCTGTAACCTCTAGCAACTAATCAGTGAGCCGTAATGTGTGTTGTAACCTCTAGCAACCAGTCAGTAAGTGGTAATGATATGCTTTAACCTCTAGCAACCAATCGCAATCACTGCCTGATCTGATACAGTGAACTGATTTTAAGTCTAGCTGATATTTATTGTATGTCTCAGAGCAGGGGGAGAGCAAAATTTCATGGGGGGGTCCCAAGATTTTTTTGCCCAGGGTCCAACCAACATTAAAGACGGCCCTGCTTCCAACAGAAATCCTCTCCCCGTTCTAGCACAAATCTTCTTCCCTATCCCTCCTCCCAGCACAAATTCTCCCCTCCCAAATACTCTCTCCCGTCACAATTCCTACCACCTCCCAAATGTCTCTTTTAATACAAATCCTCCCCAGCCCCTGTCCCTTGCCAAAAAAACAAGAGAGAAGAAATCCATGCAAAGCGAGGAAATCCCAGGATGCTCTGTAAAGAGAACCTATCACTTTTTCCTTGATGATCGAGTACTCTGGTATTTTAATGACCACGACATTTGATTCACACATGAGCAACTTGAGACGTTGTAGGTGTGGAAGAGCGGCAAACCCCAGTATACCTATCTTTCAGGGACTTCTAGTCCTGTTAAAGATATAGGAACCTATATTCTATTTATTATGCTATTACATACCATTTTTAAATGATTGGGTGGGGATGCTGGGACAAGTAGTTCTTCCTTGGGTGGAGGTAGAAGTAGGCACAGCATTGATGCAGTTGATAGTGATGACTCCAATGTCCAATCAACCCTTTGCTTCATTGGAAGGAAATGGAAATGTAATAATGTGTGTTCTCAGCGTGGGCCTCTGCACCTCTCCTCTGCATTACCCCGCTCAGATCCCTCCCAGAATTTCAGTCCATGCATCAAAGAAATGCCTCTGTGAAGGCAGATCTGTTTCAACCCCCAGGCCAAGAGCCCATAAGACCCTTCTCATAAATTCTAATTCAAACGTTTTTAGTTATCAGGAGGAAGTTTCCAATTGCTCTCTCACGTGTGGGAAAATATGTAAGCTACTGAGAGGACCTTTTGTTTTGGGCTTTAATGGGGCAATTTGTGAAGGACAGAAGCAGGTCTACTCTACTCAGTGTGCACAGACAGTAAGCAGGCTTCGGCTCCCAATGAATAAACTTTCATGAATCATTAGCCATAGCCAACCACAGGGTCCCATAAATCACCTGCAGGAGATATTTTACACCGCTACGTTTTATAAAATTAAGGCCGAGCATTGAAGCTCCTTCTGCCAAAGCAGGACGTTGGTTCCCCCAAGATGGGGCCCATTATTAAAGTTGAGAGAGAGGGGACGTGGAAACTGAGCAGTAAAATTATTGACACTTTTTAATAAGCTGACTGTTCCACTAGTATATACCATGGAGGAGGGGCAGCTTTGTTAATAGGAGCTAATATGTAGCTGGAACTGGAAAGAACACCTTGTAAAACCAACCTAACTAATTGAAAGGTGTGCCCTTTTCATAACAAAAATAACAACATTTAAATAAAAACTTTGTTAAACCTCAATATTTGTATTTAAAGGGGAGGTCCGCCTAAAAAAAATAAATATTAAAAGCCAGCAGTTATGAATACTGCTGACTTTTAATACATGGACACTTACCTGTCCAGGGCATCTGCATTTTCGTTGTAATCGAGGTCTGGCGCCGTAATGCGTTTCACGCTGGAATGCAGCGCAGTGACCTCGCAATGACGTCATCGCCCGGCGCCGCATGCGTTTCAGCCTGGAAAGCAGAAGTGCCGAATGCAATTAGCCTTGCATTCGCCACACATGCCGCTCTAGTATAAACAGAACGGCATGTATTATACACACCATTCTATTATTGTCAGCCGTATCCGCCACGCTAAATCCTGGTACCATCGCTCCCACACTGGACACCATACCAGGCTGCAACACTATGGACATCTAACTTTTACCTTTACTGCGTCCAGGCTGCCATCTGCTGAGGCCACCCTGAGAGATCTTCCCTGCTAACACCCTACACTACAGAAACCTTTGCTGTTAACTGCAAGCCCTGCAAAACAGATAAGTACCAATTGTTCCATCCGTAGTCCCTTAGAAGGACCTGCTACATATTCGTTGTGTAATACTCTGGCTTATTAAGATACTAACATGCTTGGGAGTGACTGTTGTGTTACTGGCTGTTTGCTGCTGGACATCCTAAAGGAACATACACTCTCAAATTAAGCTGAGCTATATATGCCTCTCTTATGCAACTATTAGTTGCTATCACAATCCCTAATTACTACGTGCTTGACATAAGTTGTTACTTGTTTAGGGGCCGAGCCCTAAGTTACTGAACATGTTCGCCTTATCTTTTCTATGCTAAGGGTTGAGGTATTTCATACCTACTCCCTTAGTGACCTAATGCAATTCTTTATGTTTAAGTGATATGATGTAGAGAACCCCCAAACTCCTGTTCTCTGATTGGAGTGACGCCTGGGGTCCAGTACTGATAATCACTTGCATATAGAAGTGCATTGGAATCATCATGTGCATCGTAATCTTTTAACGCTAGTGGTTGGTCGCATGTTGTAATACGTCCACCCCTAGTAGCTCAACGCATTCCTTTATGTGAGAAAAAGAGAGATGATGAAGAGAACCCCCAAACTCCTGTTCTCTGATTGGAGTGACGCCTGGGGTCTATACTGAATTCTCATATAACATAGAGAAGTGTATTGAATTCTTTGCTAACCGCAGTTGTGGTTCACTCTCGTTCACCAGAGTCGTTACAGACGGCAGCCAAAGCCAATCAGTAGCTTGGCTCTCGGCTGCTGAGGGAATCAGCAGCCTTGCGGCTTCACTTTCTGGTTCCCTACTGCGCATGCACGAGTCATGCTGTGTGTCCTCACTGGTCCCTGCTGTCTTCTGGGACCTGTGTGTCTTCCAGAAGACAGCGGGGGAGGACAGTGTATGCGCAGGAAGTGGTGTAGGTCATCTCGATCACTGAGGTGATCTATACCGGAAGTGGGAGCAAATACCTGTATTACACAGGTATCTGCTCCCTACTCCCCCCTGAAAGGTGCCAAATGTGACAACGGAGGGGGGCAGGAATCCAAAAAGTGGAACTTCACTTCTCCACTGGCTTCACCTCATTCCCCCTTTACCTGTTGTGCTGGGTTATTTTCAAAATATACAGTATACTCATTTGACCAAGGGATCCAGCATTGCCCAATAGCGATCCACTATTTTGGTGTCACACCCTGTGGCCCACGCCACCATCTTTGTTTTGCCTCTTCTAGGTTCAGGCAACTCAGCCCCCTTGATGCAATGCAGCTCTGCCCCCAGCCTCTCTGTGAAGGGGCTCCTCTAGCCTCATTGGACATGTGAAGAGGACCTCCCAAGGGGCAGTGGAAGAAGGACATGCCATTCTTGTTGAGGCACCTGTAAAAAAAACAACAAAAAACAAAAACAGAAATATATCCCCTGTAAAAAGAAAAACTTGGGCTATGTTTATGTGGGGAAAGGAAGAGCGGAAGTGAAACCAAAGATCTAAAGTTCTGCTTTAACTTTCAGTTGGCCTTTCCTCATATCTGTGAATGACAGTTATGTAATTTGGCTATTTTAAAGCCAAACTGATCCTTCAGCTTTACATCCACTTTCAGTTAAATACATTTTTGGTGAATGAAAACAAAATGTATAGAAAGTCTTGCATTTTTTTTAGAAGATAGCCACACCCTTAGTACAAAAAAAAACTTTCAAGCTTGCTCTCTGTGTGGAAGCAGTGGTGTCTCTGTAGAGGTCTAACTTGTCCCCTGCTGAGTCAGACCCCTATTGATTGAAGAACTCTAGACTCACAGGGGCTGTGTCAGACTTCTGAAGAGACACCACTGCTTCCACCCAGTGAGCAAGGGTCCTTTGCTACAGCATGCTGGCAGGTAAAAGGCTTTTCTAGTCAGGCTGTGACTGTTTTTTAAAGAAAATTAACTGTAATGCCGCGTACACACGACCGTTTTTCATGACGTGAAAATTAATTTTTTTTTAATTGGTCATTAAAAACGATCGTGTTTAGGCTCCAGAGCATTTTTCTCGATGTGAAAAATGGGCATTAAAAATTTAGAACATGCTCTCATTTTTCTCATCGGTTTTTGACGTCGTAGTTTTTGACGTTGTGAAAAACGGTCGTGTATAGACTTTGACGACGGGAAAAAAACCGCACATGCTCAGAAGCAAGTTATGAGACGGGAGCGCTCGTTCTGGTAAAACTAGCGTTTGTAATGGAGATAGCACATTCGTCACGCTGTAACAGACTGAAAAGCACGAAGACTGAAAAGTGCGAAACGTCGCTCACCAAACTTTTACTAACACGCGGTAACACGAAATCAGCAAAAGCAGCCTCAAGTGTGGCGCCATCTGAATGGAACTTCCCCTTTATAGTGCCGTCGTACGTGTTGTACGTCACCGCGCTTTGCTCGAGCATTAGAGGTAGAAACATTATACTTTGGGGGTGTTTTTCAAGACAGGACAACTTCACCGCTTAAAAGGGACGATGGACAGGGCCATGTACCATAATTTCTTGGGTGAGAACCTCCTTTCCTCAGCCAGGCAATTTAAAATGAGTTGTGAATGGGTCTTCCAGCATGACAATGACCAAAAACAAATGGTCAAGGCAACAAACAAGTGACTCAAGAAAAAGCACATTAAGGTCCTGTAGTCTCCAGACCTTAATCCCATAGAAAATATGTGGAGGGAGCTGAAGGTTCGAGTTGCCAAACGTCTGCCTCGAAAACTTAATGACTTGGAGAGGATATGCAAAGAGTAGTTGGACAAAATCCCTCCTGAGATGAGTGCAAACCTGATGGCCAACTACAAGAAACATCTGACTTCTGTGATTTCTAACAAAGGTTTTGCCAACAAAGTACTAAGTCATGTTCTGCGAAGGAGTCAAATACTTTTTTCACTCATTAAAATGCAAATTAATTTAAACTGTTTTTGAAATGCGTTTTTCTGGATATTTTGTGTTGTTATTCCATCTCTCACTGTTAAAATAAACCGACCAATAAAATGATAGACTGTGAGAGTCCATTTCATGTGTGCGTGCCGCCCATTCTAAATTCCTGCCCATGAGTCCTGTCCCTGAGCCACTTACTTACTATATTGAAAATAAAATAAGAAACATGCATTTTGCTTTAATATCTACCTTAAATCATATTGCTAATTGCATATTGTACTTATTTGTAGCCTAAATGCTGAAACTTGCTCTTACAACTGTAATTTTGAAACTTTTGGAAATGCCAGTAAAAACGTGGTTGTGCCAGTAAATTTTGGGTATCGTCTCAATAAATTTCAATCTGGTAGGTTGGCAACACTGGCACAGCCTCTTCTATCTCCTTTTAAGAAAAGTGGAAAGATAACACTGGACTCTAGGGTTATTTCACTGGTATCCTTATCTTAAAGCAGAGCTTCACCCTAAAGTGGAACTTCCGCTCATCGGAACGCTCCCCCCCTCCGGTGTCAATATGACACCTTTCTAAGACAGGTATTTGCACCCACTTCCAGCCACACAGTCTGCGGGTAGACTGTTTGCAGGACATCAGATCCCGCCCTCCCCCTGTTGTGTTCTGGGAAACACACGACTCCCAGAACACAGCGGGGACCAGTGAGCACGGCGCAGCGCAACTCGCGCATTCGCCGTAGGGAACCGGTAAGTGTCCTAATATTAAAAGTCAGTGGCTGTAATATTTGTAGCTGCTGGCTTTTAATATATTTTTTTCGGAGGAGATCCGCTTTAAAGTATTGTTGATGTAAATGATTTGGTTCCTGGGAAGGTAGATATAGATATTGTTGCTCTGACTCGGCCAATCAAGTGGTGACAGTTTAATTTGATCCATTTCAATCGGGTTTCCGACCTGGGCACGGGACAGAAACAGCACTGCTCAAAATATGGGATGAAGCTCTCGAGGCCGCAGACGAAGGAGAATCTTGTCTTCTGGTACTGCTGGACCCAAGTGCTGCTTTTGACACTGTAGACCACAAATTATTACTGACTTGGCTAACTGAAGTAGCCAGAGTCGCGGAAGGTGACTTATCCTGGTTCTCCTCCTTTTTATAAAAACCGATCACAAATAGTGAAATTGGGGCCTTTCACTTCTGAAAAATGCACAGTGTCATGCAGAGTCCCCTTTCTCGCCTGTTCTGTTCAATATCTATCTCCGCCCTCTTTTTGGAATTATCAGTAACCAGAAGTTACTTTATCACTGTTATGCAGATGACACACAACTGTATTTTCGCACACAACTGTATTTCGGTGGGAACAATTATCAACTCCAGACTGGACTATGCAAATGTTCTTTACCTCAGACTCCCCAAATACCAAATCACTTGTCTGCAAGTCGTTCAAAATACGGCCGCTCGACTTGTGACTGGGAAACAAACATGGGAATCAATCTCACCCTCGCTGAGATCCCGTCATTGGTTGCCAGTAAAAGACAGAATTACTTTCAAGGCACTCTGTCTGACACATAAGTGCATCCATGGGAAGGCCCCCCAATATCTATGCGAAAAACTAAAAGCTCACAACCCCAATCGAGTTCTGCGATCCACCAACCAAAATCTACTCCAGATACCCAAAGCCAGATACAAGTCCAAAGGAAAAAGAAGATTTTCGGTCCAAGGACCCAGACTATGGAACGCTTTACCGACCAGAATTCGGTTGGAGGAGGATCACTTGGCCTTAAGGAGAAAGATCAAATACCATCTCTTCTGAGGACAAAAGAGAAATGTACACCGAGCGCCCAGAAGCAATTTAGTTTGCATGTGCTGCGCTATATAAGCTTCTCACTCATTCACTTTTCTCCAGATATTTTCAAGAGTGTGGAAATCTTTGCACTTGGTGCCCATTATAACTACCGTATTTATTGGCGTATAACACGCACAGACTTATTACACGCACCCTAACTTAAGAGGGTAAAAAAGTGAGTGTTATACGCCAATAAATACAGTATATAATTATATAAAATAAATTCCTAGGCCCGGATTCACAAAGGAATCTCCAGATACGCCGCCGTAATTTCAAATGTGCGCCGTCGCATCTTTGCGCCGATTCACAAAGCAAGATACGCCGAAAAACATGGCTTCAGTTGTCCGGTGTAACTTGCCTATGCTGGCGTATCGTGGGCGCATAGTTACGCTGGTCACATTCGGCGTTCCCATTAAAAATATGCAAATGAGCAAGATACGCCGATTCACGAACGTAGATGCTCCCAGCCGCTTCATATACGCACTTTGCGTAAGGCTTACATCCGGCGTAAAGTTACCCCTGCTATATGAGGCGCAGCTAATGCAAAGGTATGGGCCAGGGACCGTAGAATTTTATGTCGTTTACGCTGTTTACGTAGTACGTGAATAGGGCTGGGCGTAGGTTATGTTCACATGTCGTCAACATTGCGCACCGACGTCACTTAGGCATTGTATCCGACGTGATTCTGAACATGGGCACTGGAATACGTCCACGGACAGCCCATCATTTGCATGGGGTCACGGATCATTATACTAAAACACGCCCACTGCCTAGCTACTTTGAATTACGCGGACTTACGCTGGCCCATTTACGCTACGCCGCCGTAACTTAGGGAGCAAGTGCTTTGTGAATACAGCACTTGTCTCTCTAAGTTGCGGCGGCGTAGCGTAAAGAAGATACGCTACACCGCTCTAAAGATACGCCCAGGTACGTGAATCCGGGCCTTATTTCGCCCAGTCCTTGCCAGCAACATAGGCCACATCACTTACATAGAACATACCAGGTTTGGCCCTCCTTATGATAAATACAACCCTGGCATGAATTTACAAATTGCACTTTAGACTGCATCCCTTATTAAACATGGTACTTGTCTTTTCAATCATTGTGGATATAGGATATGATGCCTCTTGGACAATAGGTGAGTGATGTTTAACTAATTACCTGTAATCAGTAGATGGAAATGGTGATATGCAGTCTGCTGGTTATATGATAGGACCATTGTTTCTTGTAAGCTTTGGACCTCCTACTGATGAGAGATAAAACCTGTCAAAGCGGCATTCCTTTGTACCGAAATCCTGTCCTTCCATTATCATCATGACGATTACATTATCGTGAGGACAATTATAGGGGTATAATGTGCTAATAACAAAGTGCACAGAGAAATGATAACACCTGGGAACTTAAAGATCAGTGAGCCTGAGATTCCCAGGAAGGGAATTCCGTGTTATGGTGGAGTGTGGGACTGAGACTAAAGCCTCGTACACATGATCGGCTTTTCCCACAACAAATGTGTGATGGAAGGGTTTTGTCTCACAATCCGACCATTTGTACGCTCCATCAGACGATTGTTGGATTTTCCGACAACAAATGTTTTATAACGTGCTTCAAAATTGTCCGACAACAAATGTGTCTTATCAGATTATCCGATCTGTGTGTTTTTCCTACCAAAAAAAAAAGTTGAGAGCTGGAAGCGGTCTGGTAAAACTAGCGTTTGTAATGGAGATAGCACATTCATCGCACTGCAATTTTTTAAAATCTTTTAATGCAGCGCATTCTCTTCTTTATAATGCTAGAGTAATAAAATTGTTTTGCTGCTGATATTGACACAGCGTTCTGACAAACTGATTTCTTTATTTTTTCTTATGATCTCCTGAATAATCTTTTTATTTTTTTTAACCACTTAAGACCCGGACCATTATGCAGGTTAAGGACCTTGCCCCTTTTTGCGTCGCTTTAACTGACAATTGCGCGGTCGTGCGACGTGGCCCCAAACAAAATTGGCGTCCTTTTTTTCCCACAAATAGAGCTTTCTTTTGGTGGTATTTGATCACCTCTGTTTTTTTTGTTTTTTTTTGCCCTATAAACAAAAATAGAGCGACAATTTTGAAAAAAAATCAATATTTTTTTACTTTTTGCTATAATAAATATCTCCGAAAAAAAAAAAAAAAAAATTTTTCTCAGTTTAGGCCGATACGTATTCTTCTACATATTTTTGGTAAAAAAAAATCGAAAAAAGCGTTTATCGATTGGTTTTATTTATAGTGTTTACAAAATAGGGGATAGTTTTATGGCATTATTATTAATATTTTTTTTTAATAGTAATGGCGGCGATCAGCGATTTTTTTCGTGGCTGTGACTTTATGGCGGACACATCGGACAATTTTGACACATTTT